>PVHX01015341.1:0-47116 GCA_004024805.1 Geosciurus inauris
TCCTGCGGCCTGGGAGCTCTGGCAGGTCAGGCTGTAGGCAGATTCCTCTTTGGGATCCAGGGCCAAGCACAAGCCCTCAGGTGCAAACCTTGGGAAGTGTTTGCTCCGATGGATCAGACCCAGGCCCAAGTGAGGCTGAGAGAACAGAACTGGTCTGGAAAAATGACATTGGATCTGAATCTGTGCTCATGAAGTAAGCCAAATGGCAAGTTACAACAGCCTGGGTGTGGGGCATCTGTCTCTCTCTCACTCTCCCCATCCTGGGCTTTGGTTCTGTTATGCACGTGTGTGCACCTGCACACACACACACACACATGCTTACACAGTCCCAGGTCTTCACAAAATACCTTTACGGAACAAGGGTTTGTCTCAATGGTCCTCTGAACACGCTCCACCTACCCAACCTTGAGCAGCCAAACTGTTCTTCAAGGGCCTGAAGGGTTGCTCAAAATTCTCAGATTCAGCCCTAAACTGTTAGGATTGATTTTCTCCCACATGCCTTGAATGACAGAATTGGGTTTCAGGAAGATCTTGGCAGGTTGGGGTGGCGGGCCAAATCTAACAGGGGAGTTAGAAAGGAAAACTAGGAATCCCACACTCGGTTCAAAAACTGCTTGTGCATCAAAGCAGCAAAGTATGACATTAAAATGGCTCTTCAGTGTGACTTGAGTGCCCTACAGGTCTAGTTTTGTGTTGGGTCACATGCATACAGGTGTAGCACTGGGGTGAGGAGGTGAGAGGGCCCATCTGCTAGGAATTATTCAGCGAGGGCTGAGGTCTCTGTATAGAGTTCTGCACTCTCCTCTTAAGAGGAAAAAACTGGAATCTTTTCAGAGGGGTTAGACTCTCAATTTCTCCCTCAAAAAAACCTGATTCTAGTGTGTTCCCAGCCACTGGCCTCATCAGTTCCCAACAGAGGAACAACAAAAGCACCCAGGCCCTGATTCTCCCCCTTACCTTCCACAGCTTCAGCCAAGCCCGTCAGTCCCACCTGCTGAGCAGCTTCAGGGTCCTCCCTCCCTTCCAGCCCCCCACCATCTTACCCTCATTTGTTCCCTAGCCTCCAACCTGGTCCCCAGCATGCCCCCAGCTTCTCACTCTCCATCCTTTATATTGTGTTCAACTGCCTGTCCCATCCCTCCAAAGCTCACCTCTGCCCCAACCATAGACAGGATAACTCCAAACGGACCTCGGTGACACTCTCTGCCCTTCTACCCTGCCTGCTGTCTTACTGTGACTGCCTCACAGGGCTCTGATCTAAAGCAGGGGGTATCCCTCTCTCCTCCGAGCTTTGAAGGGGCCATTTCCAGTGATGGAAGCACCACAGACTTCCATTTCCCACCTGTGAAACCCCTACTCCTCCTTCAAGCAGGTGGAGCCATCCTTTCAACTCTGGGAAGACACAGGAATTGTGGTCCCTCTGAGTCTCCCTGAGTTACCCAGGCAGACTGCCCTGTAAACAGGTCTGTCTTCTCCTCCTAGACTATGAGATCACTAAGTCCTATGGGGCTCAGCACTTCCTGTGACCTGAGTTTTGCACATTTATGCATCACTAAATGTTGCTTAGAATGAAAGGATGCATGGACAAATGCACAGTGGATACATGGATACATGGACAGATGGTTATGTCTGAGCAGATGCAGCATGATCAGATCACTTCTGTCAACCACCCACCCAATGCACCCAGAGTGATCACAGGCCCCAGGGTTAGGAGCATGAATCTGTCATTTCCTTGGCTGGTCTCTCTCTGTCCCCTTGAGCCTTTCAAGAAGTGAAAGAAGTGAGTGTCTCTCCAAATCAAAGGCTGAGGTTTCAATGCCTAAGTTTTCTCTGCCTTCAGCCAGTAGGGGATGGGAGTTCTTTCCTGGTTACTAAGGCCCAATCGTCATTTGAAGTCCTTTTTTCCAATGTATTAACTGAGCTTACCAACAGCTATCCAATTCCTCTGAATTTACAGATAACATTTGTCCCATATTTCTCAAGCACCCCATACCTTGCACCACCTATCCTTTCCCTTCCACCAGAATACCATCCCAGCTCTCCACTGGGGAAGGTTTTCATGTGTGTACTGCTACCCTATGACAGGGGATATATGTGCCTCACTCACTACCTGGGGCAAGGTCCTCATTTCCAGTTGGTGGCAGGTGATTCACCTCCACAATCTCATCCTAGCACCTGCTTTCTTAGACTACTCCTAGTGTCAATTGTCCTAGTTGAGATTTCTCAAGAAGCCAACTCAGAGCTGAAGATGAGCAAGCAAGTTTCCTAAATGGCACTCTCTAATCAGCCTTAGGACTCTGGCGATATTAGTTAAGATAATATCTGCTGTTGTAAAATACTTATTCATAATAGTTTAAACCAAATATAAGTGTATTTCTCTTCACACAAAGAAAAAAGAGATGTTTTACATCCACGAATGGCTCTCCTCCAAGTGGTGACTCAGGGATCCAGGCTCCTTCTGTCTCATGGATAGAAGCCGTCTCCACCATGCAGCTCCAAGATCTCCATGCTCCTCTGTGTGGCATAAGTGGGAAGGACAGGATAGAAGGCTATATGTCCCTGGTCTGGAAGTGGTACCCATCTCTCTGTTCACATTTCATTAGCTAGAACATGTTATGTGGCTACACCCTGACCACAAAACAAAACAAACAAACAAAAAACAGAAGAAGAAGAACACAACTAACCAGTGCCTATAACATTCAGGAAGCTGAAGCCCTCCACTGTAAGTATTCTTAGGTATCTTATTCTGACCTCAGATCACCAAGGATGTGAAGCCATTCCATAACTCCTGGTTCCTTCTTTACACCCCAGACCTTCCATAGCCCCCAGTCTTCTTCTAAGCTTCCCACTCCAGCCTCCCCAACCCCACCCATCACATGCCCAAGCAGCATCAACTACAAATAGAACATGTGAGACATAGCACCCTCAGCAAAGGAGGAAGACAGGAGGAAATTTTGGCTCCAGAACCAGGCAGCATCCTTATCTCCAGGAGAAAAACCATAATAGCTTATTTCTTTACTTCTTTGCTTTCTTACAGTAGCTATGACAGTTTCTTGCAATATTTTTTTTAAGATTCCAACACTCCAAAGATCAGCATGGACAAGTTAATGAGAAAAACAATTGTTGCTGTTGGAGGTAAAGAGCTGATCATGGTGAAATGTGAAGAAATTATTGCATTTATCTAGGGTTTGTCAGTTTAAGTGCAGGAAGTTAATGTTGGGGAAACACAAATGGTCTTTGAACCAAGTGAATAATGCAGCTGCTTCCTCCTGCTATTTTTTTATAACTGTTATTAAATTAAATACACATAAGTTCAAATGCCCCTGAGAAAATGTGCTGAAATACCTTTTGGGAATAAGTTCTACTTTCATTTTGATATGCCAATTGGAGCCCACATATTTAAACCCCTTTCCTCCAACATGCCAATAGAAATGAATAAAGAAACCTGGAGATCCAATCGGACAGAATCTATTTCCATGCTAGAAAATAAGGATAAGTGCTTTCAATAAACCATAATGTTGTGGCATGTCTATGGGACATAATGTAGGTGGTACTAAATTGAAGAAAATTCTGGCCCACCCACAACTCAAAAAAAGTGAAAGAAAAGTTTGAAAGTAGGCAAGAAAGTAAGTGAGGTGGATCTCTGGTAGGACCAGAGTCTCCACTTCCAACCAACTCCCAAAAAAATCTTAGCAAGTCGGCAGCTGTAGATAGAAGTGAGATGTGATATATTTGACAAGGACAAATCTAAACCTCTTATGGGCTCGGGAACAGCAACAACTGTAGAGCAGGCACATAGGATACCTGCTGTCAGAGGCCTGCATACCTCAGCACTTGCTTATTTCTGTGCATGTCAGCCTGACATCAACCCCTGATACCTGCAATGCCACCTGAGGGCTCTCTCTAGCCACTAGAGCCAGCTCTGTCCCTGTGTTGCAGACCAGAAGTACCCAGGCTCTGGAAGTAGGAGGTATAAACACCTCCTCCCTTTGGTGAGGTGACCCAAGCATGTTATCTACACTGGTTCCAGAGTTCCCTAGGTGTTGAGTTCCAGCTGTCCAAGGTGGTAATTTCCTCGATGGTGCATCTTGTGTCAGTTGCCTTTCCTTCCCTGTCCCACTTTCTCCCTCCCAGGGCAGGTGAAATTTCAACTCAGAAAAAACTACCCACTCTTAACTTTTTATGTTGGATCTACTTCTTGGGAAATTCAAAGTTGGGATTTCCCAAACCTTCTGAATGGATGGTTATTAGGCCCAACAAAGTGGAAATACTGCCATATTGGGGTCCTTGAGTGGGCAGTAGGGCCCTTTAGGGATGAAGGCTACCATCTCAGCTGATGTCAAACTAACATGAACAAAGGAAAGTGTCTACCAGTTGCTGGTTACCCCACCCCAAATATACACACACACTCGCAGAAACTCAGCTCTACTTCCCTCTCGATGGGGAACACTGGAGCAGAGACCCTTACAATATCCCACAGAGCCCATCTCAGTCTTGGGAAAACAAAACCCTCAAAGAACAGGATCATTTTTAAAAGTCACTCACCCTAAGTAAAAGAGTCACTGGTGGAAATGGCAGCCCAATTCTGCAGAGTCCTTTCAGACATTTCCCTGTACATACGTTTGAGAAAACTTTAGGAAATCTCTCCTAAATATATGCAGTAAGATCCAAAAACACATGGCAAGATGTTAACGTTAGAGGAAGCTGAGTGAAGGGTGTATGGAAGCTCCCTGTAGTGTCTTTGCGCTTTTCTATGAATCTAAAATTATTCCAAAACAAAACACACAAAAAAATGACTAAACAAAATAAGTATTGCCTCTATGAAAGAAAAACTCTAAAACTGGGAGATGCTTTCAGTAGGAAAAGCAAATATGATAATCCAAATGTCTAAATTAGTGGGGGCCAAACAAAGGGTTGGAGGCTGCCCAAAGCCATCTGAATAAATCAGCATGAGCCATTTCCCAAACTCAGGCAAAAGATGAAAAGATGAATTTGATGAGACAGGGAGGAGGGATGGGGAATGGATCCTGGAGGCTCAATAGCTCCCCATTTGGAATTCTAGAAGGAGCGAGCAGGACAGATGGAGGACAAGCAATAATTAATGGAGGGAGTAACAGAAGGAAAATTCCCTCAATCGTGAGCAAAGGATTAGCTCCTGAGAACAGCAACTCAGTGCTGGCGGGAAGACCTCCAGGAAGTGGTGCCATGCCTGAGCCCTTGGCACCTGCCCAAGTGCCATGGCAGAGCAGAGACGCAAAAAGCACTGGCTTGTCTGCAGATGTGACACAGTAACCAAGGTGATGGAGAAGTCTGAGTTTCCAGGCATTGTTCCTAGTGACTTGAAGGTTTACATGGGTCCAGGACGTCTGAGCAGCACATAAAGCTGCTTTGGAACGTGAGCAAAGCCAAGGATGCCTTGGGGGGGCCTTCAGGGCAGGGTCAGGATGAGGTCCCAAAGCCATGTTTTCTCCCCTTCTTCCCATTCCCTTGCCTTCCATGCCTGCTCCCCACTCTCACTCCCCATCACTCTCTCTATCCAGGTGGAAAGCTTAGGTAGCTTTGGACTCATCCTGTTATCCCCCAGGCCTCCTTCATGTCCAGCAGAAGACCTGTATGATTGGCATCTCTCTTAGGTAGCCATTCCTCTCCATCCCCACAGTCCTTGCCCTGGGATCATTTTAACAGTATTCCACATGGTGTGCATGCTTCCAGAAACTCAACCATGGGCTCTAGACTAAGACCTGGACCAAGCAGGTGTCACAAACCCAGATGTCTACAATATTTGGAAACAAGTGAGGCAAGCAGAATTCACAACAAGGGGTCATGGGGACTGCAGAAATAGGAGAGCAAGTCCTCCCACTAAAGGGGACACTCGCTTTTCCCCTCGACCCACCAGTTCCCATGAAAAGGTCAATTTAGGCTAGATCTTCTGTTTTTTCTTGGAAAAAAAAATCAGACATCTTTTTGTGAGACCTCGTGGTTTAAGTTGGCAACTAATTCCATTTTTAAACACTGAGTTATTTATTTATTTTTTATCTGCATAGGTTTCTGACTTATCCACAACACCTAAATAAATATTCTTGAAAGGCTGGGGGGCGGCTCAGTGGTAGAAAGCTTGCCCGGCTTGCACGAGCCCCCTGGGTTCAACCCCCAGGACTGCAAAGATTCGAAAATAAATCAATATTCTTGAGGGATACATGCTGCAGAGATGCGACCTCTGAGGTGTCAAATGTGCACTGGAGACTGTCATTCAATCTTCACACAATAAGGTGGCATCCTCATTCTTGCCTTAGAGATGAGGAAAATGAGCTCATGGAAGGGGAGGCTTGCCTAAAGTCACATAGGCAATGCCGGGCACTGGGATTTAGATCCAGGTCTCACTGACGCTACTACACTCTTCAGGAAACCAAGGGTCTGAGTTCAGGTTCCCTTTCTCTTACTATCTATCTTAGGCAAGCCCTATCTTAGGCAAGCCCTCCTCCCCACATCCCTATCCCCACAAACCTACCCCTGAACCTACTCTTGGTTCCCTCTGCCTGGTTTCCTAAATATTGCCATCACTAAACCAATCTCATTATCTTCCCCTGAGTGCTGAAGCAGCCTCCTATTTGGCCTCCCTGCCTCCATAGCCTCTTTTTTCATTGTGGTCTCCAGAATTCTGCCAAATAACCATGTGAGACTCTTAAGAGAAATAAAAGGGCCCAGTAGCTGAGTTTCTTGAATATCTAGTCCAACCCACTTCACAATCTCATCTGCCACCACTACGGCCCTAGTTTCATACCCCAGTCCACCTCTACAAACCCCTTACCATGCCCTACAAGTGCTGCGCTTCTCATTCTTCTTTGCTTTTGACTGTGCTGTTCTGTCCTCCCACAAGCCTTTGGGAGACTCTGACCTCCTCGTAATGAGCTGCATGAGAACCTCCTGAAGATGGCCAGAGTAGCTGGTAGCTTTTTCAGTGGCCCCCTTGTCCCTTATGATGTTTCCAAGGGAACAACCCATCTCAGCGTGTCTCACGGTCACCTGCTCATGTATCTGCCTCCTTCGATGACTGTTCCCCTGTCTGCTATGTCACCATCCCCAAGCCTAGCAGAAGCTTAGATTTCAACACAGATTCAATCAATTCTTTAAAAATGAACAAAAAAATCACAGCCCCACCTTTGCAGTCACACAGAAGGAGTCAACGAAATACGTTCGACAAGTTACATCACTGGATTTTCTCAGTGATCCTGCAAATCTGTAACCGTGTCCATCTTACCAAGGATGAAGAGGACACTGAAGAGCCTTCATATGTCCAAGATGCGACAGCTAGAAAGTGGCAGAGCCAGGACATAAATGCAGATCTCTGAGCTCCCAAGATTCACATTTTGTTCGTGATACCGTATTTCCCTTCCATGACAGCTTCTGGATATTTCTCCTGAGTCTTCTTCTCATCTGGCTCAGCAATCTCAGATCCTTTTGCCGTCTGGGATACCCTCCAGTCATGACCCACCGCCAGCTGGAACATGGTGAAGAAGTTCACACTGCAGATTTAATGTTCGCACTTGACCTGTTTCACCCAAGGCCAACGACTCGGCTATCCCAGCAACACTGCCGACGATAATGGGAATTCGAGGAAGGCATGAGGACAACCCACAGGCTCTTAGCCTCCTCACCAAATAGCAAACACAAAAATGCACATCTCCATGACCTTCTTTAACAAATGACGGCATTCGCCTGTTCTCTACGTTTCATAAAATGCAGTCGCACAGGATGGGATTAATTACGTGTACTGTTGTCCAGTCACTACCAGAACTTTTTCGTCTCCCCTGTGTTAGAATTCCCCAGAGAAACAGAACCAAGAGCAAGTGTGATGCAGATAGATAATAAAGAGATTTATTACAAAGAATGGGTTCACATGGTGTAGAGGATAACAAGTCCCAGATCTGCAGCAGGCAAGCTAGAAGCCCAGGAGAGCTGATGATATAGTTCAAGTCCAGAGGCCTGCAGGCTTCGGTCCAAGGAAAAGCCAATATTTAACTTCAAATCAGAAACCAGTGGGGAAAATAATTTCTCAGCTTGAAGGCAGGCAGGCAACGGGGATTTCCTCTTCACTGGAGGGAGGATCAGTCTTCTGATCTATTAGGGTCTTCATCTGATTGCATGAGCCCACTCACATGAGGGAAGGAAAATCTGCTTTACCCAGGTTCCTGATTCAGATGTTCATTTCCCCTTCACAGACACCTCCAGGAACGTTTGGCCAAATATCTGGACGGTCCATGGCCCAGTCAGATTGACGCATGAGTTAACCATCACAATCCTCAACTGAAATTCCCATTAAACAACAACTCCAATGTCCCCTTCCTCCCACCGTTCCACTTTCTGTCTCTATGATTTGATTAGCCTAGGTGGTTCAGAAAAGTAGAATTATACCATATCTGGCTTTTTGTGTCTGAATGTCTTCACCCAACGGTGTCTTCAAGGTTCATCAGGTTACAGCAGAGGTCAGAAAGTGCTGAACGCTGTTCCACTGTATGTCTCGCTCACACTCTCTTTATCCATTCATCCACCAACAGACATTTACGTTGCTTCCATCTTTTGGCTATTGTGAATAATGTGGCTATGAACACCGGTGCACAGACACATGTTCAAGTCCCTGCTGTGAAGTCTCCAGGGTGTATAGCCAGGAGTGGAATTGCTGGATCATATGGTAATTCTATGTTTTATTTTTTTTTGAGGAATCACTATACTGTTTTCCTGAAATGTACCTTTTTTAAATGGTGAATTTTATGTTATGTGAATTCTTTCTCCATTAAAAAAAAAAAATGTTTAAGCAATGCAGAGAAAACTGTGAAATGTTCTGTAAGACAATTAGCCTAGACTCTTCAAAATATCAATGTCATGGAAAATTTTTTAAAATCTAGGGAGAAAGCTGGAGATCAACGAAGGAAAAAAGAAACTCAACAACCAAACCTATACATGTGGAATGTGACCAACACTGGCAGATAGCTCCCCCAACACTTGTCCCCAGTCTTTTCTTCCTTGGCCTTCCTCCCCCCCGTGGAGGCTGAAAGGAGGAGTGGTAGGGGTAATTTAATTCTCCAGCCACTATTGCAGCTCAAGGTTGCCCTGTGACAGTCTGGTCACTGAAATGTAATGGAAATCCATGGAACATGTCTGGGAAAGCTTTTGCTTTCATATCTCCCTCTTCTTTCTACCTGAAAATGCAAAGATGAAACTGGAAAGGGAGTTACCACTTTGCAACCACAGGGAACAAACTCCAGGATACTAAGAACAGAAGAATGGAAAATTCCTCAGTCCTTGGCAGCTTGGATCTGCCATGCCAGTCCCGGACTCCTGACCTCAGACTTCTAATTACATGAGTGTTTTTGTTTGTTTGTTAGATACACCGCCAGGATACACCCTGACATTATCACAAAGGTATTGGGCCCGACCCACTTCAATTCGATCCCCAACACTCTCCCCAGAGAAACCCCCTTACCTCCCTCTGCTCTACCTCTCTCTCTCCAATCCCCTTACAGTTTTGTTTTGTTTTTTTAATCAGTGTCCTGTGGATACCTGCCCCCCACCCCCATTCCCCGAAGCCGAGACCTGCTGGGCCACATCTGTGCACGTAAGAAAGAAAGTCTGGATTCATTCCACTATTCTTCCCTTTTTCTGTCCCTTCTTCCAATTTTCTGCTACTTGCAGCCGTGTGTTCTAGAAAGAACTCCAGAAGATGACAATTGCTTTAACCTCCTTATACTTTAGTTTTCTCATCTACAAAATAAGAGGAACCATGGTGTAATGGGCATTCTGAATTGTCAAGTTGATTAGATTAAGAGATGCCCCAAAACCCAAGGCCAACGTCATTCTAAATGGAGAAAAATTGGAAGCATTCCCTCTAAAAATGAGAGCAAGACAGGGATGCCCTCTTTCACCACTGCTATTCAACATAGTCCTTGAAACACTAGCCAGAGCAAGTAAACGAAAGAAATTAAAGGGATATGAATAGGAAAAGAAGAACTCAAACTATCATTATTTGCCAACAACATGATTCTATACTTAGAGGATCCAAAGTATTCCACCAGAAAACTTCTAGAATTAATAAATGAATTCAGCAAAGTAGCAGGATATAAAATCAACACCCATAAATCAATTGTATTTCTATACATCAGTGATAAACCCTCTGAAAGAGAAATAAGGAAAACTATCCCATTCACAATAACCTCAAAAAAATAAAATACTTGGGAACCAATTTAACAAAAGAGGTGAAAGACCTCTACAAGGAAAACTACAGGACACTAAAGAAATTGTACAAGACCTTAGAAGATGGAAAAAAATCTCCCATGCTCTTGGATAGGCAGAATCAATATTGTCAAAATGGCCATACTACCCAAAGCGCTATATAGATTCAATGTGATTCCAATTAAAATCCCAACATCATTCCTTATAGAAATAGAAAAGGCAATCATGAAATTCACTTGGAAGAATAAAAGACCCAAAATAACCAAAGCAATCCTTAGCAAGAAGAGTGAAGCAGGAGACATCACAATACCAAACCTTAAACTATACTACAAAGCTATAGTAACAAAAATGGCATGGTACTGGCACCAAAATAGACATGTAGACCAATGGAACAGAAGAGAAGACACAGAGACAAACTCACTTAAATACAGTTATATTATACTAGACAAAGGTGCCAAACATGTACATTGGAGAAAAAATAGCCTCTTTGACAAATGGTGCTGGGAAAACTGAAAATCCATATGCAGCAAAATGAAACTAAACTCCTATCTCTCACCATACACAAAATTCAACTCAAAGTGGATCAAGGACCTGGTAATTAGACCAGAGACTCTATATCTAATAGAAGAAAAAGTAGGCCCAAATCATCATGTCAGATTAGGACCTTACTTCCTTAACAAGACTCCTATAGTGCAAGAAGTAAAGTCAAGAATCAATAAATGGGATGGATTCAAACTAAAAAGCTTCTTAGCAAAATAAACAATCAATGAAGTGAACAGAGAGCCTACATTCTGGGAGCAAATTTTTGCTACATGCACATCAGATAGAGCACTGATCTCCAGGATATATAAAGAACTCAAGAAACTTAACATCAAAAAAACAAACAACCCAATCAATAAATGGGCTAAGGAGCTGAACAGACACTTCTCAGAAGAAGATATACAATTGATCAACAGACATAATGAAAAAATGTTCAACATCTCCAGCCATTAGAGAAATGCAAATCAAAACTAAGATTTTATCTCACATCAGTCAGAATGACAATTATCAAGAATACAGACAACAATAAGTGTTGGCAAGGATGTGGGGGGAAAGGCACACTCATACATTGCTGGTGGGACTGCAAATTGGTACAACTAATCTGGAAAGCAGTATGGAGATACCTTAAAAAACTTGGAATGGAACCACCATTTCACCCAGCTATCACACTCCTCGGTCTCTCGCAAAGGACTTAAAAACAGCATACTACAGTGACGCAGCCACTTCAATGTTTATAGCAGCTCAACTCACAACAGCTAAACTGTGGAACCAAACTAGATGCCCTTCTGGATAAAGAAACTGTGGTATATATACACAATGGAATATTACTCAGCAATAAAAGAGAATAAAATCACGGCATTTGCAGGTAAATGGATGGCAGTGGAGAATATCATGCTAAGTGAAGAAAGCCAATCCCAAAAAACCAAATGCCAAATGTTCTCTCTGATAAGTGGATGCTGATCCATAATGGGAGAGGGGACACAGGAAGAACTTTTGTCAAAGGGGAAGGAGGGGGAAGGGGGCATGGGGACAATAAAGATGGTAGAATAAGATGGAAATCGTAGCCCTAGCTTCATGTATGACTGTGTATATGATGTGATTCTACATCATGTACAACCAGAGAAATGAAAGGTTGTGCTCCATCTGTGTACAATAAATCAAAATGCATCCTGCTATCATGTATACCTCAGAAGAATAAATAAATAAATAATATGATATATATCAATAAAGAAATTTGTTAATGTAGTAAAAAGAAAGAGAGAGAGAGATGCCCAAGATTACGAGGCTTCTGAGTGTGCCGATGAGGTGTTTCTAGGAATGATTGGCATGTGGGACAGTGAACTGAAGTGGAGAAAACCCTAAGTGTGGGCTGCACTGCCCAATAGGCTCAAGGCTTGGATGGAACTAAAGTCGGAAGAACAAGGAAGCAGCAGCAGACGCAAGCTCAGTTCTTCTTGAACAGGTTCTTGATTGCTGCTGCGATCACCGGAGGACATCAAACTCCATCACCTTCACTCTTCCAAAGTGGACTCTGCCCAGTGACTCTCCAGAGAGTTTCCAGACCTTTGGTCCTGGACTGAGGCTGCATCACTGGCCCCTCTTGTTCTGAGGCTTCAGCTTCTGGTGCGCAGCTATTGGTTCCTCAGCTCTCCAGCCTGCGGACGGCAATTGTGGAACTGTCCAGCTTCTGGTTATGTAAGCCAAAATAATAAATCCCCTTTTTGTAATCATGCTTATATGCATATCCTGTTGGCTCTGTTCCTCTAGAGAACCCTGACTAATATACCCAGGGATCTGACAAAGAACCACCACTGGGTTGACGTGAAGATTAAAGTAATTACCACTAATGAAGCATTTAGACTAGAACTTATACATAAGAATCCAATAATATTAACTGTTAGTTTTGATACTGCTATTACAATTACTCATATTATTATTGTAGAATGAGAAAATATTCACAAGACGCCACTCTCTGAAGCCCATCACATTAATCTTTTATATAAATTAACATATTTATTCTAATTAGGTATATAGGACAGCAGAATGCATTTTGATTCATTGTACACAAATGCAGCACAACTTTTCATTTATCTAGTTGTACATGATGTAGTGATGTAGCGTTGTACCATGTGTGCAGTCATACATGTACCTAGGGTGATGATGTCTCATTCCACCATTTTTCCTGCCCCCACACCCCCCTTCCTTCCCTATACTCAAAGTTCCTCCATTCTTCCTGCACCACCCGCCCCCATTATGGATCAGCATCCACTTATCAGAGAGAACATTCAGCCTTTGGTTTTTATGGATTGGGTTACTTCGCTTAGCATGATATTCTCCAGCTCCATCCATTTACCTGCAAATGCCATAATCTTATTCTTTTTTAATGCTGAGTAATATTCCATTGTGTATATATACCTGTTTCTTTATCCATTCATCTATTGAGGGACATCTAGGTTGCTTCCACAGTTTAGCAATTGCCCATCACATTAATTTTTTAAAAGCCCAAAGTAGAGGTGAAAATTCCAGTGCAGCATGGAGACAACAAACCCATTCAGACGCTGATTCACAAGATGATCCAAGCCCTAAGGAGGTGCTGGGAGGTGGTGGGGTTTGGTCCTGGGCTCTGGAATCATCTGGTTAGATTCAATTCCTACATTTCCCACTTGCTAGGTTGAAGTGTTCGGTAAGTCACTCAACCTCCCCCAGCCTCTATTTCCTCAGCTTTAAAATGAGAACGGTGATGACTGTCCCTAACTCAGAGTATTTGTGGAGGTCACAGGAGCTATGTAGCTGCTAGCCCAGAGCCAGGCTCACACCCTGTGCCAGATTAGCCACCTCTGATAGTGTTTGCTGCTCATGTTGGTGCTGTTATCTCTAGAATCTTGGTAAAAGTGTTTGATGCATACTTGTTGGAATCATGGATGGATGGACTGAATATATGAATGGGTGGATAGATGGATGGATAGATGGATGGATGGATGGATGGATGGATGGATGGATGATTCAGTAGACACATGGATGGACAAAATCACTTGGGGTTTGGGGAGTAAATAGTATTTAAATTCCCTATTCATCTTAGGGAATTAACAACCTCTGTACACACACAGCACTACCAGCACCTGCCTGCCTTCTTCCTCCACAGAGTAAACACATACCCTTAATCCACAGCCCCAGTGGACACTGCTGAAAAATCACTCCTTAGTGAAACTCTAAAAGAAAAATGCATCTTGCCACTGCCACAGGAATTACAGGTTGTCAGCAGCCCAGCATCAGTACATACTCCTAGACTTTATTTTTAATAATAAAGTTGCTGGGTTCCTCAATTGAGGGAGGCCGTGCCATCTTTGGATCTCCTTGCTGCTGCCTGACAGAGAAAGGGGCCGCCTATCGCACTCTCCCCCAAGCAAGCAGACCAGCTTCAACCAGACAGCGCCATAAACCATAAGTAGCCTCTACCTTCGATGTGGGTGTGGAGGGTGAGGGGCAGTGAGACAATCTCGGGCACAAAGACAAACCTCAGCTTGATCCACTGAAAGGTAATTACAGGGACTGTCAGAAGCTGGGCTGGCTTTACTTTAAAGTCAAGGAGACTGCAGGAACCTAAAAACTCCACATATTCAGAAATAATCATTGAATTCCCCACAGTGAATTTGTGGGTTGATCACTCACAGCTCCCAAATAAAGACATGTGCAAAAACACTTTGTTTCTTCTGAATGGAACAAAAAAGGGAGTTATTGCTTTTCCAATGATCCCTGAAGGGAAGGGGGCAGAAAAACCGGTGCTCGTAACATCTACTCTGCTCCACACGAGGCGTTTCGCATGTATTTCTTCATTTCAGTTACGCAGCATCTTATGAGTTGACATTACAGGTCCCCATTTACAGATGAGGAGACTGAGCCTAGAGAAGTTCCATAATTGTCCCAGGGCTCAAAGGTGAAGAGGAGACCTGCATATAACTCATATAACTCCAGTGCTGGTGTCAGTTTCCAGGAGCCCTCCCTGCTCATCTTAGTCACCAGTTCATGGGCTCATGCTGTGTCTGGCCTGCCACAGACCTGCCCTGCTGCCCCCAGTGGTGTCTGGCCACATGAACAATCTCACTCAACCAAACACACTCTCAGGCTAAGCTGGCCTGGGCCCGCTGCCCACACACCCAGATCAGTGTGCCAGAGTCAAGAAAGCTGTCCAAGATCACCTGTCTACACACAGAGTGTATGACTGCC
This sequence comes from Geosciurus inauris, assembly GCA_004024805.1. Taxonomy (NCBI): domain Eukaryota; kingdom Metazoa; phylum Chordata; class Mammalia; order Rodentia; family Sciuridae; genus Geosciurus; species Geosciurus inauris. The sequence goes on from PVHX01015341.1 coordinate 14,992, forward strand.
CCGCCCCAAACTGGTGTTTTGTTCCAGTTCAGTGCTAGGACTGGTGGTGCAGCTGTGTCTGGAGACCTTGACCTGGAGATTCTTACCAATCCAACCCCCAGGGCTGCCCCAGCCCTCTCTGGGTCCCTGGCTCAGGCCTTTTCCTTATTTTCTTCTTAAAATAGCTGAGTATCTGAATCAGAATGGCAACTTCTGAGGGCCCAGCAGTAATAGGCCACAATCCTCGTGGAGCTGTAAGTCTAGTAAAGGGGACAGACACTAAAGAATCAGAGGCTAAATATCTCCACAAGCATCCTTTCAATACATCCCACGTTCCAGTGGGAAGATACATTATAACAGAGGATCTGGCACCAAACCCAATGTCATCCCATGGATTATTGGCTGACCCTCCATGAGTTTCTACATGGTAAGTATTAATATCATCCCCATTTTACAGATGGAGAAACTGGGTCTTAGAGACTGGCAAGTAGATGAGCCAGGATTTGAACCCAAGCAGTGTGATTGCTCAGGCCACAAACCATCAACTGTCTGATAGGTAGGCTCAGGTAGCCAATAGCCTCACTTACTTTGAAACCCATTTTAAAAAAATAATTCTGATACATACAGTCTAGCAGACTCACGCTGCCAGACATCATCTTTTTTAAAACAACTTGTTTTTACCAGCCGACAGGTGTCTGGGTGGCCCCAGGCACAATCAGGACTCATTTTTCTGCCAGGAGGTAGAACCGCGGAGAGGATAGAGGACAAGACCCCCCACAGCCCTTGGCAGGCTCAATCCGTCTGGCCTGCTGGCGTCCCTAGCGAGAGCGCTGCGAGGGCCGGCCACTGGGAGCGCACAGCGCGCACAGCGCAGCGCTATTGATTTCAACTCGCTCGCTCCCAGGTCCTGGGAACGCATCAATTACTGGCACACACGCCGCCCATTCGGAGGATGGATATTACCTTCTGCACTCTGCAGAGCCGCGCGTCTTGATCCAAGCACAGATGGAGGACAAGGGCGTGGGGTTAATTGATCAAGCGGCACCGTCTCCTGTGCGAGGGTTGGCAGAAAATGGTTCATTTCACAGATGCACAGGCCCCTTCCTGGCCAGTCTCCTCTGATTAAACCAGGTCACTACCGTGCCTTTGAACAAACACCCCTGAATTTACATACTCAGGTTCATCTTGTCCCCTCCAAAGTGATCATCTTCCCTTCCTCATTCTGCAAACATTCCTTGAGCACTGACCAGACACAAAGCAGAGTGCTAGCACTGCTGGCGCAGGTGTACAAGTCAGTGCAGCTTGCTTTCTTTCAACCATTGAGCACCAACTAGGTACCAAAGCCCCATGGCAGACAATGTGGTGGGTCCTGTCCTTAGGACAGAGCAAGCAAAAGTGTGTGGTGCAGCATGAAGACAGGAAGCTGAGAAGGACATGCAGGTCACGGAGGCTTGTGCAAGACCGATGTGGCTAAATGGCGGGGTCGGGGTGGGTATTCTATGAAATGTGACATTTATTTTATTTTCTCTACATCTATCCCAGCTATCTGCTTACTGATCTGGCAGGAAATTCTTATTTAGGGTTCCTTTCTTGACCCCAGAATCCTAAGGTCTCAAGGCTCTCACATAGAGCCAACTTTGGGGGTATCCAGTGGTTTTAGTCCACATTGGTTGTCTAAGCCCTTGGGGATTCCTGGTTGGCAACTAACAGTGCCACCTCCCTGCCAGACCTGGCTTAGGAAACAGCCTGGATGAGTGGCCCCAGTGCCTGGGGCTCAGCCTCTTTAAAACCCCCTAATTGTCACCCTGTCCAGCATCTCACCACCTCCAGGAATTCCCTTCTGTTCACAGAACCCCAACTAGCATGTCCTTCCTAGCGTCCAGGAACACCTCCTCCCCCTCCTACCCCACAACCAAGCATGACCCCATCTCCATCTGGTATTACACCATCCTCACCCCAGCAGTGAGCCTAGGCTGTGAGGGAAACAAAATCAGGAAAGAGACCTCTCATCAGTCAACTTCTGCTTTTGATTTTACAACACAAGCCTCCCTTAGCAAAGAAAGACAGAGAGGCCCTCCACCTTAGAATAGGAATACAAGAAAACGACACAAATGAATGTACTAAGCTATCCCATTTGTCAAAGGAAGACTCAGAAACTGAAGTATATATCTAGAAAAGAAAAGAAAAATGTACTGGCAAAAGAGTATAAGGGAGTGAGACTTGAGAAGGAGACTTCAGAAGGACTGGCTCACCAAACGCAAACCCAGCCATCATTCAAAGGGAAACAATAGCCAAATCACCAGGCTAACTGGGTTTACATTAATCCACCCACAGCATGAAGTCGGTGACTGTTTTGCATCAATCTCATATTCACAAAGGCCACGACGTAGCTTCAGAGAGCATCTGAGCAAGAATCTGGGATCTGGCTGTCTTTGTTAGGGAGTCTAAGTTTAAGGGAAAATATTCGAAGACTTACCATTTGGGGAATCCTGATATTTTCATTTTGTCTGAGGGTTTAGGAATATGTACTTGTTTCAGTTCAGTGTCTCTTTTTCTCCCTTGAAGTGCTTGATCATTTCTGAAGTAGGAGAAGGCAACAGTTTTGACTTCTACATACCAGATGATCTACAGAGAAAATACAACTAATGCAGACTAATTCATCAGGAATCATAAAAGTATCAGCAAGAGACGTTAACCATTCGGGCACATGTTGGAGGAAGGGCATAGATCCAGTAGCATGGTCACCAAGCTCACGTTGAAGCATGGAGGAGATGGCAAGTGGTTGCAAAAGCTGGTTGAAGGCCAGGCTGAAGACCATGGGTGGGTTTCTGTGATATGTCAGCCACCTAGAATATGCCAAGATGGTAGCTCTCTAGCAGTGGTCTCAGAATCCTAAAACATTATCCAGACACTGAAGCTATTTAATCCAACTTCTTCCAACACAAACGGGGAAACTGAGGCCAGGGAGCTTGGTGTGCCCCACCATATCCTGTGGCCTTCATGTCAACAGTGGTGTTGGAATGAATTTTTTTAAACAGCTAAAGACATTCAGAGTCAGATGTGGTTAGTCAGGCAAGAACCAATGTGAGCAATGCCATGTCCTGCTAACATTTTTTAAAGATAATTTTTAAAGGATGATTTCAATTTTAAAGACAAGAACCGGAGCAATCTTCTTGTGCTATTACCTGCTAGAGAAGGTCTTTCCCACGGGAGAGACCAAACACTGTGAACAGTTGACTGGAAAGGGACATTGCCTCCCCAAAGGGTCAATACTCATTTTGGTGTTATATTCTGGGATCTTTTTTTCTTTCTGAGTATTGCTCATTTTAATTAAAAATAACAATCCATGCTCACTGTGAAACTTCTAAATAATAAAGAAATAGTGAAGCCTCCCTTTAATAGCTATCCCCAGTCTCACCCTCCTCCCTGAAGACAGGTGATTTTAGCAAGGTAGCATCTACCTTCCCCCACATTTGCATTTCATTACTAATTTGTACACACATGAACACATTAAGGAAGAGGGTTCACCTACTGTACAACATATTCTTCAGCCTTGCTTTTTTTTTTTCAGTTGACATCACAAACATCTTTTTGTGTCATATAGCATGACCTTGCTCTTTAAAACAGCTAAAAGCCAGGCACAGTAGTACATGCCTGTAATCCCAGCAGCTCAGGAGGCTGAGGCAGGAGGATTGGAAGTTCAAAGTCAGCTCCAGCAATGTAGTGAGGCCCTAAACAACTTAGCAAGACCTTGTTTCAAAATTTAAAAAAAAGAAAAATTTAAGGGCTTGGGAATGTGGCTCAGTGGTTAAGTGCCCCTGGTACCTAAACAAAACAAAAACAAAAACAGCATTATATTCTGTGGATGCTCCATGATTTATGTAACTCTTCCTTATTAATGCACATTTAGGTTATTTTCAAGTTTCTTACTAATATAAATAATGCCACAAAGAACATATATTTTTGTACATATATGCCTATATGCTGTAGAACAGATTCCTGGAAGCGAGACACTGAATTAATGAGTATGTATACTTGATGTTCTTGGCATCAGCACAGCGTGAGACTCATTTTGTACTACACAAGATATTAATGACCTTTTCAGAATGTTTGTCAATTTACATTTCAATTTATACTTCCTTTATTATGAGTGAGCTTTTCATTTGAGACTCTAGTCATGGTCTGTTCAGGTCCCCCAAGAAGCAGTTGCCAAGATATAATTAGATGGTCAAGAGCCTTGCTGGGGAAATGCCTCTGGAGGACCAAGAAAGGAGGGCAGCTGGAGGCAGGAGAGCCTCCAAACCAGGATGCATCTCTAATATTTGTACAAGGAAAGGGGGGCAAGAAGGACTAGGTAGGAAGATCCTCAGACCACAGTGCAGTTCTGTAAAAGCCTCCAGCAGTCCTGTCTGGAATACCCAAGATGGCCTTCTGGGACTCCATCATGCTCAGTCACTGGCTAGGAACAGTGTGGAAGCACAACCTTGTATGACCTTCATAGTAGATCTAAAGATGCTCTAGGCAGAGGCTATCAGTCAGCTATTCTCCTAGCAGTAGCTTCCTCTGAAGAAAGACCTGAGCAGTGCACCTCTAAGGCCACAGCTCCACTCCAGTGGTTTCTCTTCTAGAAACTGCCTGACCATACCCTTATCTATTTTTCTACTACATCTTTGTCCTTTTGATGTATATCTTCAGAAATTCTTCATACATTTGGTAGATTAGTTCTTTGTTATATCTGTACAAGTCTTTTCTCCAGTTTTTGTTGTCTGCTAACACTATTTCACTATATAGAAGTTTTAACATTTAAATTTTTTTCTATAGTAAAATCTGTTAATATTTTTCTCTAAGTCTTCTGCATCTTACTTAAAAACATTATCTTCTTCTAACAGAAAGAAAAAAAACAGGAGGATCCCATTACTTTATCTTATAGGTTCCCTGGCTGCACGGTACATTATTGACCTAAATTTAGTATAAATGATAATATTATGCATCAACCAAAGCTTGATTCAGTTTGCTTCTCATCATTTCCAGTTTTTTACCATCTAATTATTGTAAAATATGCTTCCTTTTGAAATGAGTAACGGGGTTCTATTTGTTCAAGTCAAAGTGCATGATTTCTCCCACAAAGTCATCAATAAGTTTATAAAGCAGGAAAAAAATCAGCAGCATGATTCAGCATTTGAGAGAAGAGAATGATACTACTTCCCCGGAGGGCCAGGCTTTGAGATGTGTGAGACCCCATCCAGCCGCAAGATGTGGAAGAGGGGAGAGGAGCCTGATACCATAGCATACCATTTCCAGCCCCAGACAACTAGAGAGCCAGTCTCAATCATGGTGGCCCAACCTGTGCACACCTGGGTCTCCACAGAGCCTCCTTTTGGTTTTTTCCTATAAGCTCTCACTGTCACATTCATGGGTTGGAAGCAGGAGTTTCCTGGATCTTCAGGGCCCACTATTAAGGAAGTGGCCATCAGATATCTGTTATCCACTGGTCTTCCTTGGGAAGAAGGCCCACTTTGCAGGGGACAGGCCAGTCACAGCCACATAAACTTCTAATGCCCTCCCTCCACTTTTTTTATTCAACTTTATCTTCCAGTGTCACTTCTTGTCAGTCCCTAAAGGGGCCTAGCAATGACAGCCTAGCATGTCCCAGGATGCCCTCTGCCACACCCACTCTTCTTCTCTTTCCCCTAAATCCCCCAGGGCCACAGCAATTATTCCCAGACAATTATCAGTGATCCGGGACTGTCTTGAGCTCACATTTTTATGTCAGGGTGAATTTGGATTCTGAAGTTGATCTCCTTGTTGTGCAGGTTTTTATGAGGGGAAGATTAAATCATTCTCTGATGTGAGCTTCATTAGGCCCCAAACCCTTGAAGAGTCGTTAAGGCCCCTTCTCATTGAAATGCTCTCAATCTTGGCTTAACAGATATCAGCAGAAATAATCTCTCCATTATTTGGGAGATAAACTGGCTGGGGAGCTCTCCCAGGCATGAGTCTAGAGCAACCCTTTTAGCCTGGCCCTTCTGTGGCTTGTGAACTCCAAAATCTATGAGTGCAACACCAGAGGCCCAATTCTGTTCTGGAAGAGACATTGCCCGTCTGTGTTCCCTCAGGGGAGGGGTCTGCCCTGCGTCAGCTTCATTCCCATCGTGAGCCTACTGCTGCAGGTTTGATCTGTGAGCTGGGTAGGACTCAGTCTGGGCTAAAGTCAGAGTTCATTGTGGAAGGAGGGTCAGAGTTCAGCAAGGTCATTGTGGTGTCTGAGCATAGCCTCAGAATCCGGTGGATAGCCAGGAGGAGGGTTTAGTCTATGACCAGGGTTGGGGCCTAGTCTAGGACCAAAGAAAGGTTCACTGACTGGCCCTGGCCCTACCTAAGCTCAGGGAACCAAGAACTAAGACCTTGTCTAAGCACCCCATCTCAAACATTAGTGTACCTATTCCTAGCTACGTGTGCCAATAACCACCTGTGGGGAGCTAGCTCCATACTATGCCCTTAAGATGGCGACTAGCCATTGTGAAAAGTGTGTAAACAGGAAGGGCACGGAGGAAGGAGGGACTATGTGATGGGTTTACTGTTGGTTCCGTGAACGTGATCAGCTCGTGGACAGAATTCAGGGGGCTTGTGTGCCTTGCCACATGGACAGCTGCCGGCTACGTGCTTTGTCTCTGATTGGCTGAACCTATAAGTTGAATACTTGTTCCGCAAATAAACGAGTGCCTGCTTTGACCGGTCTCCCTGGTGCGTCTGATTGTCCTGCGTGGAGGGCTGGGAACGGGTGGCCAATCGGCTCCAGCTCTTCCTGACTTCCACTGCTAGGCGAATGTGGGGGTGCCTCTTCGACCCACTGGTTCGGGACGGACCATAACCCCCGCAGCCACCAAGGGCCCCAAGCTATTTCAGGTAAGAGAAAGCAAATGGTTGTTAGTAGTGCATGCAGGTAAGGGCAGAATTAGAGATGAAGCAGGGCAAAACTGAGACAGAAGTGAGGGGTTGGAAGGTGAGGGAGAAGCCGGGGCATCATCAGGCCAAGGCAGAGAGCTCCTGCATCATTTCTAACTCTTTTCCAGCAAAACACCACTGTTCATCTTTCTGGTTTCAGTAGCAAAAAGAGCCAGAATTTGGGGTGAAGGATACAAGCTGATGCCATTTCCTTCCCATCATGGCTAAAGTGGGGAGGGAAATGAGGTGGTTCCTTTTAGCACAACACACGCTCGATTTTATGGGTGCCTTTTAACAAGTCCCTCTTCCTCTCTTGACTTCAGGTTACTCACCTAGAAAATGCATGGCTCATGTGCCATGTCCTCTCGGATCAGCCAACTGAGAAGAGGATGAGAGGAGAGTGTGAGTCAGAACGAGGAGTATTGAGAAAGGTTCCAGATGAGACAGAGCCCTGGATGAAGCTTAGTGTGGCTGACCAGAGTGTGGAGGGGACAGACAAGAACTGAAGACAGAAGGGAGGCAATATCTAAGCCTGCAGGGCCTGAGGATGATGGAAATGAGTCTGGTTTTTATCCTGTGGGCAATGGAGGACCTTGGAGCAGGAACACCACCAGATCAGCATCACAGAATGACTGTGTAGTTGCTGTGTGCAGGTTGGGTCAGAGGGGACCGGAATGGAGACAGGACAGCCATAACAAGGCTGCTCTGTCATGCCGGCATCGGGAGGCCTGGGCTAGGAGACTGGGTGGAGGACGTGGTGAGAGGTAGACAAATCTGAGATTTGTTAATAGAATCTTCAGGAAACTATGACCAGTAGATATGGGGATGAGGGAAGAATCAAAGGGAGTAGGTGGCTTCTAGGCTTTGGCTTGGACAACAGGTGGATGGCAGCTGAACTGGCTGTAATGGGAAGATTAGAAGAGCAAGATTGGTAGGAGAGGACAGTGGGTTTCAATCTGGACTCGTTGAGTTTAGATACCTGTGGGACTTCCAAGGGGGGTATCCAAGAATGATTGACAACATGGGCCAGAAATCAAGGTAAGCAAACGTGGATGAGGATACACAGGAAGGAGAATTGCACCATTACTTAGGGATAATGCAGAGGAGGGAAGAGAAGGGGACCCAGAATGGAATCTAAGGATATCCAACATTTAAGTAACCAACAGAGGAATAGAAGCCCCCAGTGGACCCTGAGAGAGGACAACCAGGTAGGTGGGTGGAATAAATGCTAACAGAGCTTGTGAATTGGAAATTAGAGAAAGAGTCACATGGAGTGTGGCCAACAGACTGAGCCTACGAGAACTCAAAGGATCCAGTGACCACAGAGGTCATGGGTGACTTCAGGGAGAACAGTTTCTGGAATTCTTCTAAAGCAGAAGCCAAACTGAAATGAATAGGAGAATGAGTGGAGGAAGAGGATGTGGAAGTGGACAGGAAGTGGACACAACTTTTTAGGAAAGCTTTCTCTGAAGGAGCGAAGGTAGGATCACAGGAAGAAGGGGTGGGTTTGGAGGGAGACAGGTGTGCTCTGAGCTGAAGAGACTTGGGCCTGTGAGAGTACTACTGGGAAGGATGCCGTCAAGGAAGAAATTAAAGATACAGGAAAGACAGCTCTTCGGGGAAAGAATGGGTCATTGAGTGTCGGTCATTTACCATCATACAGAGCACTTTCCATACACTTTTAATATTTAAATCTCTCAGCCCATCTGAGGTTTCACATAACTATGCTAACTTCCTTCACAGCACTTACCACAGCCTATAAATTATTTTAATTATTCTGTGGCTTGTTTATTGACGCCGTTGGCCACTAATCTCTAAGCTCCAAGCAGAGACTTCCCAATCTCCTTCACTTCTGTCTTATCTCACTTTATTTTTTTACAATAGCAGTTTATTTTTTACAACAGCACTTAACACTGACATTATATTATTCATTTGTTATTTGTCTCCCCACCACCACCACCACCAAAAATGCTAACTACAGGGGAGATGGGATGAAGTCCGGATTGTTCTCTGCCACGTCCCAGGAGAGCCTAGCACTGAACCCACATCACCACAGGCACATGCTAAACACATGTGGAAAGAAAGAGAGAACCACATGGGAAACACGTCTGAAAATCACAAAGAAGTACTGTTCAAAAGTGAAGTACAGGGGCAAGAACCTAACATTTATCAAGCTTGTACTCTTTCTACATAGATTCTAAACTTCACGACAACTTCTTTTTTTAAAAAATATTTTGTTTTAGTTGTAGATGAACACAATATCTTTATTTATTTTATGTGGTGCTGAGGATCGAACCCAGTGCCTCACGTATGCAAGGCAAGCGCTCAACCGCTGAGCCATAACCCCAGCCCCATCACGACAATTTCTTTTTTTTTTTTAAATGTTTATTTTTTAGTTGTAGGTTACAGAATATCTTTATTTTATTTTTATGTGGTGCTGAGGATCGAACCCAGTGCTTTATGTGTGTTAGGCGAGCACACTACCACTGCGCCATAATCCCAGCCCCACGACAACTTCTTAAGGAATTGTCCCTTTGTTTTTTTCAAAACTGAAGAAATTGTGTTCAAAGAGATTTTAAACATGATCAGAAATAGCCCTGCTAGCTCAATTCACAACAGGTAAGCTATGAAATAACCTAGGTGCCCTTCAACAGATCAATGGATCAAGAAAATGTGGTTTATATCCACAATAGAATATTATTCAGCCTTAACGAAGAATGAAGTTGATGGCATTTGCTGGTAAATGGAGGGAGCTGGAGAATATCATGCTAAGTGAAATAAGCCAATCCCAAAAAACTAATGGTCGAATGTTCTCTCTCATATGTGGATGCTGACACACAACAAGAGGGGGGAGGGGAAGAATACAAGTTCAGTGGATTAGACAAAGGGGAATGAAGGGAAGGGAGGAGGGATGGGAATAGGAAAAACAGTAGAATGAGTTGGACAGAACTTTCCCTTGTACATATATGAACACAACACAGTGAATCTCCACACTATGTATATCCACAAGAATGGGATCCTAATTAGAATAAGATATACTCCATGTTTGTATAATTATGTCAAAATTAACTCTACTGTCATGTATAACTAAAAAGAACAAATAAAAATAAATAGCCCTGATAATATGTGGTAGTGTCAGAATTGAAGACCAGTGATGTTTTGTCTTGAGTTGTTTTTGTTTATTGATTTGCTTTTCTCAAAAACATGAGCTCACCAAAAAACAGTTAGATAGGAGGAATAAGTTCTAGGGTCATACAGCACAGTCAGGTGACCATAATCAACAACAATTTATTATGTATTTTATGAGGAACTAGAAGAAAGGAATTCAAAGGTTCCCAATACAAATATGGTAAGTGTTTAAGGAGATGGAAATACTAATTACAATCATTTGATCATTACATGTTGTGTATACGTATCAAATTATCACACTGTGCCTGTAAACATGTGGTTATTATGTGTCAATATAAAAAATAAGAAGAAAATATTGATTCATTCAAATAAATACCAACCCTGAGCTCATTTCCTATCCTACATGGCCACTTGGAATTATCATAAATTTCTCCCTGTACCTGTCCTCAGGACCACAGCCTGGGAGCAGAGGCTGACACTGCCTTGTGTGTGTTCTAGAACCATCCCTCTGGGTGGTCCTGCAGGAGGGGGAGTTTTGGTGGGAGAGATAGGAAAACCTTCCCCAGGGAGGTGGTGGCTGGGCTAAGTTGAAGGACATTTGATGGAGATTTGAATGAGAACACAGACAGGACCTAATGGGTGGGATGTGGCAGTAACAAAGACCAAGACACTAGGGTGGGCTCCCAGGTTTGGGGCCAGGGAATGTATAGCCAGTGCCACCAGTTGCTGAGACGCAGGAAAGAGAAGGAGCCAGTGCAGGAAGGAGGGTGGCTTCCACTTGTGACATGCTGTGTGGGTGGGGTCTGGGGAACATCCAAATGATTGTATCTAGTGTGAAACCCCAGGGAATGCTCCAAGCTGGAGCAGAAGTTCGGGAATGGTCAATAAGGCCTTCGTGGTGGATGCTCCTGCCCAGAAGCAACATGGTGAGAGAGAGATCTAGGGCAACTCAGGCAATCCTGGGCATAGGCAGAAGAGGGTCCATGAGTGATGCTCAGAGAGCAAGTGGTGAGAACACAGGAAGAAGCATCCCTTCTCAAGAGACATGTGGGGTGGAGACAGAAGACAAGGAAAATGAGCTTTTCTGTGTGCCTGTTTGACAGAATATTGTACAGCCTCCCTGGATGAGCAAGCTGGCATCTACCACCCAGCCTTGTATCCACTGAGGCAAGAGGAAAAGACACTTGGGCACTCTCAGCTGCTGGCACCTAATTGGCACACAAGCAAAATAAGCCTAGAGAGTTGCTGGCTGACTCGGAAGGAAAGCAGGCTCCCCACTCTCAGGGAAGGAATGGAAGAGAAAGACTGATACTTATTGAGCATCTACTATATGCCAGATATTTGGCACATGCCATCTTATTTAACCCAGCTCCAGTGGCATCATCTCCATTTTGCAGATGAGAAAACAGGTTCAGAGAGCCCTGATAATGCCCCTAAGTTAAATGTCTTACTCCAAGGGCTTCCCATGGCTCTTCACTGCTTCCTGGAAAAGGTTTGGTTTCTCTCTGCTTCCCAAGTCCTGAACAGTCAAGTACAAATGCCTTTCTCATGATTTTGCAATTCTGTTTACTGTTCTTTTCCTAAGAGGTCTGTTTGCAAGAAATAGAAATAACTATAAAGAAAACTGCCATTAGGGGCATGGACTTGAGCTCCCAGCATTACTGTATATTCGAAGTAGATTTCCAAAACACCATTTGACATCAGTGGCAATACCAAAGGAGGCTAGGTGCCTCTTTCCTCCCGCCCTGTCTCAGTCTCAGAGATCAAATCAAGAAAGGAGAGAAGGTGAGGGTGCCTTCTAGAGCCACCAGGGACAGTTGAAGGGGAACTAGTCTCCCCACACGGAGATATCAGCAGTCTTGATTTGAGGACAGATCAGATGATTCTTCCCAACTTCCTTCCCTTCCTGACCCTATAGATGGGGAAACTGAGGCTCAGAGAGGAGCAGTGACCAGATTATGATGGGATTAAAACCCGAATTCCTTTGATGCATAGCCCACAGTAAACAGGCAGTTTTGGAAGAAGCCAAGAACTGCTTATAAGGAAAATGTACACATGCATTCCTTGTTTGGTTTACATTCACTTAATTTTTTTTACTTTAAAAAAAATCCCAATGCATGTCTTCCAGTGCAAATAAGCAAAAGACTACATCACCATATAAAAAATAAATATCCAAACAATAAGAATGCTCCTGACACTATCTTTTATAGTTAGTCTGCATGATTTTATACCACTCACCAGCCACACTGGCTATATTTTTTTTCAGTAGACTTTTAAAGCACCAAAACTTGCAGACTGGAAATATTGAAGAGTAAATGTCCCCAGGAATAACCCTCAGTCGTGACTGACTAGAATGGGTGGATAAATACCCCAGCTCTCTCGTTCCTTAAGTGGAATGACCACGGTCCATGCTCAGTGCTGCCCACCAGAAGCACCTTAGCTGCCACTAGCAGTAAGCTGCTCAGTCAGCCACCCGATCACTCCATCCCCATCCCATGTCCTCATTCTCTACCTGCTACTTCCTCAAATTTGCTCCCAATAAACCATTTACATCTGCACCCCTGTCTGCAGGAGAGCCCAATCCATGGCATGCACCAACAAACAAGTGGGGTGCACAGTGCTTGCAGCCCTTTGGAATACATTTAATTCAACCCAAAATGTATTGTCCATTAGCCTGGAATGGGCCAGAAGATAAGTCCAAACAACTCATTAGTTTTCCTTTAAAAATAATCTTCATAATCAAGATAATGAAAATAGTCTCAGAAAGTGCAGAGGGTGTGTGTGTGTTTCAGCACTTGAGGCTGCTGATTGCTGTCTCCTTGTGGTCTTGCTGCACATTAAATCAGATTGTTCAGCCCCTTTGCAGAGAAGCCAGGTCCTCAGCCACAATGACCTTCCTTTTAATGAACCCCTGCCCCTCTGCTTTGGAAAGAAGGAAGCCCCGTGGAAATTATGGAATAGAGCAGCACTCAGGAACAACTGATTGTACTGCATCAACTCCTCCCCACAGTCCTTTGAGGGGGATAAAACACCCCCACTCTCCAGGGGAGGCAACAGGGACTCAGGGGAATCAGGTGACTTGTCCAAGTTCACACGGTCCAAATCCTTCTGACCCTCAATCCACACTTCTGCCTTCTCATCGGGCTGCGTGTGTGTGTGTGTGTGTGTGTCCCTGTGTCTGTACACTGAGATGAGGAGAGTGGGGAGCTGTGGGTGCTTATTTAACTTCCAGGCTGCTATCCCCTTCTGGTCTGCACGTTGACCGTAGAACAGTGGCAAAGTAGGCAGGAGGAGACTTAGAGGCAGAATAAACTTCAGAGATCATGAACCAGGGCTCCCTCAAGGGAACTTGGAAATGTCTGGAAGCATTTCAAGAGGGACTCATTCTCTTAATTTAAAAAAAAAAAAAAAGGTGACTGGATCTCCTGCCTTAATATTTGGATATACTGAGAAAACTGAATCTCTTTGGGTAACCTCACGATGTAATCACATTATGTGGTCACAGGTAGGTGAAGCCAAAAATACAGGCTCCTGCTTGGGCTGGTGTAAGGATTAGGTGGCAATACACACAAGGGACCAGATCAGGGCCAGGCACTCAGCACTGCCTCCCCTCAGGCAGCTCCTTCTCACCGGTTCCCAGCTCTAGAAATTAAAGGCCCCCAGCCTGATTCTTCATCGCTAATGCCTGCCTTCCAGGATCCCACAGTGCCTGCTCTGTCAAGAAGCTCCACCACTATTCCAATCCATCAATACTTAACCACAAGGCCAATTTGCCCGATACACTGTCTATTTATTTTCTAGGCTGCAGTCTTTATGATGCATATTCCTGAGGCAGTTAATTTGCTCGTGAATGCATCTCTTTGTGTATTGGTTACCCATTTCATTAGCTTGGATATTGAAACTGGCTGGGACATGTCGGGGGTTTTCACTGAGTGAAAGAAGGTTTTTAATAAGCCCCATCATCCCTGGCTTTGTGGTGCCATTTGATGAGCAACAAATGTATTCATTTGGCAGCTGCATTCCTTAATCAGGTATTCACTGGGTAACAGTGTAGATAAATATGGAGAAACTCAGAATCTAGGGAGCCGAGTGCAATCATGTTCCATGGGGACTGGAGCGTATTCTGTGTTCACCTTTGGTTTCCAAGCATGGGCTCCTCTCTGCAGTATGTGGGATTCTGTACTTAAGCATGCAGCCCCAGCTATGGATCATCTTCCAGGACCACCCGAGGGGCCACACCTTCCAGAGGATGCTGGTTCTCCCTTCCACATCAAACAGCTCCTCTCATGTTGGTTTCCTTGACCAACAATGCTAAGCCTTTCTTCGGGCTCCCATCCTGTTTGCCCTCAAAATGTCCCCCAGATTTTTTTAAATATTTTTTCTTAGCTATAGATGGACACAAATATATTTATTTATTTATTTTTATGTGGTGCTGAGGATCGAACCCAGTGCCTCACACATGTGAGGCAAGCGCTCTACAACTGGGCTATAATCCCAGCCCCAAAATTTGAAAAACAAAATTACTAAAGTAGGTTAGCTCTTAAGCTATATTCCTTTTTTTTTTTTTTTTGGTACTAGGGATTGAACTCAGGGGTACTTGACCACTGAGCCACATCCCCAGCCCTATTTTTGTGTTTTATGTAGCGACAAGGTCTCATTGAGTTGCTTAGTGCCTCGCCATTGCTGAGGCTGGCTTTGAATTCGTGATTCTCTTGTCTTAGCCTCCCAAAGCCTCCCTGGGATTACAGGTATGCACCACTGCACCCAGCTAGCTCTTAAGCTATATTCTAATGATCAGAACAAGAAAATAAATTTCCAGTTTCTCAAATTCTCAGGTGATTAAATATAAAAAACACACAACTCTTTAAAAGTTTGCTGACTCAGTCCAGTGGTTTGTGTCTGGTCACAGTTAAGAAATAAGAAGTGGTTTAATAATGAGGGTATCTTGGCCCTTGGACTAAGATCAGGTGTAAAAGTTGCTTTAATAAACAGTCAAATTTATGTCACTGCTTGCATTGCAGTGGCTTCCAACCTTAGAAATGATGTTTAAAATGTCACAAAGATTTTATCACAAAGTCCCTTGTGGTTGCTGATGTCACAAGGATTCACTGTTATGGGGAAAACAAGAGCCGAGCATGCCAGGGAATCAGTCTTCTCTGCAGGTTCAACCACTGCCCTGTAATTCAAGGAGATTCATAATCCAAGTGAAGAGGGAATGGGTGGGAAATTACATTCTTCTTCATCAATCCGCACGCCCCGGATCACCCTATCCCTCTCCAGCCTTCCTCCTGGTTTATAAAGACAAGCATCTTCATGGCACTTGTTCAGAATCCTTTGCACTTCCCCTCCTCAGCACCCGACCAACCACTACATCCTACAAATTCCGCAATCCACCTCTGACACCCTGGCCTCTGCTCTGGCCTTCACTCTCCCTGGGGTGACGCGTAGCCTGCTAACTGGTTCTCCTTACTTGCCTCTCACCCCAGCGGCCAGTTCTGCATGCAGAAGCCAGGGGAAGGTTTCAAAAGCATGGAGGTGATTACAGCAGTTCATGTCTACAATCCCTCATGGGCTTCCCACTGACCTTAAGAAAAAAATCCCCAACCTTTGTTCTTCAAAACCCTGCACACTGTGGCCCCTTTGGCCACCACTGTCCCCTTCCCTGCACTGCTTCCCTTTGCTACAGTCACTTAGGGCAGCACAGCCCTCTCTCTAGAATGCTCTTCCCATGTTCTATCCCCCTTCATCAAGTTGACTACTACTCCAGGTCACCAGCTCCCAAAGGCCTCCATGGAGAGGGCAATGGGGAGACTGGCAGGTGCCAAAGCTGCAACAGAACCCTTCAGGATTTCATTCTGAAGCCCAAACAGTTCCAAAGGGTGACTCTCCTCTGATACGTTTTTGCAGCTCTCAGGGAATTCACTTGTGGTACAAGAGAGAGTCAGTGAGGGCCACCACATCTCCCCCAGATCAGTCAGACCTCTGATTGGCCCTTCTGCACTCACTGATGAGCTACAGATAGTGAAATCCACTGCAAATGGACCATAAACCCTGTCCAAAGGCAGGAATGGCCTCTATGCTGTCCACCCTTGGCCACAACCACAGGAAGGAGTGGATCAGGCTGGTCACCGAAAGCTGCAGTAGGGAGATCATCTCAAGTTCTCAGCCACTTAACTCATTCCAGCCATCATTATACAGTCACCAGCATGAGGAGTCATCTGTAAATTTCTATTGAAAATTAGAGAGAAATGGGGATATTCGATTAAATCATCAATCCCTGCTTTTCATCTCAGCTGGAGGCAAATTCTTCTGTTTTCAGTGGACCTGGAACCAAAGCCTTTCCCCTGAAGACAATAAGACTAGGTCTCTCAGGAGGGTGAAGACAAGAATGTGTTTAGGAGTGTGTGTGCGCGTGTGTGTGCGTGCACGCGTGCCTGTGTTCATGTGCATTGGTGCATCCATTGATAAGGAAAGTGTGATCTGCCCAGCTGGAGTGTCTGATTGCTGTTACCTCCCTCTTCCCACAGCAATGCTGGCACATCTGGATTCTCAGCACGTTAAAGAAAGTACTAATCAATCAAGGGCCCATCTTCTGCCCAGCTACTTCCAGGCTGTAGGGGGAAACTCCTGGGTGTGCCAACAGAACAAAAGCCCTCCCTTTCCCTTCCCAGGCCATCCGTGGCCTTTCTGAGACAATGCCTCCCCTCTCCCAATGCCAAGGGAATAAGAGGGGCAGAGAAAGGAGAATGGCAAAGGAGACGATGAGCAGATGGAGGAAACCTCTTGTAGCTGCTTGCCACAATGAAAAAGGAAAACCAATCTCCGTTTGGAAAGGGGAATGTTTGTAGGGACTTGGCCAGGATTCTAATGAAAGGAACAAATTTATTAAATGTTGCAGAAATAACACCAACCTTTTTCTCATATCTGGAACTGCCTGAACCTCTCATTATAATCACACACTGCCAAAACAGGCCCCAGATCAGTGGCAGGCAGGATAAGATCTCTAATGTGTAGAGAGCTAGGGCACCCAAGGCCACCACCAAAGGGACATGGTAGGCTCAGTTGTGGATGGTCTCATCCAGAAGGAAGTACACCTGGACCAGAGTCCAGAATATAGAAGATATCAGGCAACCAGCACCCCTGGATTCTAGAGGCATGTTTCTTGTTTAAAGGATCAGAGGAATAAGAATCAGGAAGAGTGACAGACCAGCTACTCATCTGCTACAAAAGGCCTCCCTGACTTTCTCTCCAGGGCCAGTGCCCTCCAGTGGGCCCCACATCCCCTCCATCTAGCTCTGTAAGGCACACCACACTTGACAACTGACAGCCTTCCCAGCCATCTCAACCCCTGAGATCTCCTTATTGGCCAGAACCACGTGTCATAGGATATGCAGGATAGAGTGGGAAGGTGGAGTCTACCATTCATGTAGGCTGTTTGGGAAACAAACAGTCTACATGACTGAGAGTCTACAGTCTCTCTGGGACCAAAAGAGACACAATGGTTTTTCTGCTCAATGTTTTGCTATTCCATAGGTCAGCAGTGTTCCCTGGGGCTTTGTTACACAGGCAGCATCTCAGGCCCCACCTAGACCTTTGGAGTCAGCCTGTTACCAAGATCCCCAGGTGATTCATATGTTCATTTTCACTTGAGAAGCAGTGGGCTGGAGAGTTGAATTTGGATCTCTGGGACTCTAAACTCAGACCTCTTTGAACTCCCACAATTTCATGGTGCTTTGAAAATCACACAGCACTCTGATGTTTTCTCCTTAGGCTTCCCCAACCTGAGTTGATTTGAACAGGGCAGGAAGAGAATGGGAAGAGAAAGAAGCCTGGAACTCATTAATAGGGAGCCTACTCTAAGGCAAACCCAATACTGCAAGGCAGCACATGCTTCTCTTATGATGTCGTCAGCATGGGGCTGAGGCCTGGAGAATAGTGAGCATCATTTTCAGGTAGAGGGAGATTGAGAAGGTTGAGCGTCTTTCCAAAGGCCACTCAGTAAGACTTGTTTGGCTTCAAGAAATGGAGACCTCATGCTAACTCAAGCCCAAAGGAATATTGTAAAGCAAAAAGATTACCCAGAATCCTAGGGTAAGAAACACAAGATCAACTCTTACCTAGCCTTAACATGGATACCACTCGAGTCAAGACATCTGTCTTTGTTTCTTGGAACTCCAACTTACCCCTGAGATAGGATTCTTATGCAAGTGATTTACTGCAGGAGCTTCTTAGGACAAAGGAAGAGAGAGCAGAAGAGGGGGAAAAAGAAAGCTAAGCCAGGATGTCCTCTCAGGTGGAGACCAGCCTCTACTGGATCCCAAGGCAGCTTGATTATGAATGGCAGTCCCCACTTGAGGCCAGGAGGCAGCCCTTTTGTACCCCATGTTGGTCACTGGTAGATAGTTGCTAGAAGAGGAGGACGAAGTAAACAACCTGTCCAGGAAGCTATTAGGTCAAGGATTTCTTTGGAGAAGGGGAAATTCTACAGCACTGGCAGCGACACTCACAGCAGCTGAAGGGATGGCGCACCAACGTTGAGTGGTCGCATATGCGTGTGTCTCTCTCGGAGACAACCTCTACTCTGGCATGAGGCATCTCTGTACCCCTCTGTGCCCTGCTCTGCCCTCTCCCTCTCTGAAAGTTGTTCTCCTTCCTCCACGCTTGCCCTCTTTTGCCTTCTAACTCAGGTTTGCAGATGCCCCAAAATAACCAGCCCCACACCACCTCTTGACCAAAAGCCTCCTGCTCTCTGTCCTCACTGTTCAAACCTCTTGTTCATATTTCTGAGAGAGAAATCTGATTGGCTATGTGTGTGATGGGTCTCAGCCAATAAATGGGACATCATCATGTCACATGCCCACCCCAGCCAATCATCAGAGGCTTCAAATGACATAATGGAACATGACCAGAAGAACTGGGTGTTGAACCTGTTCTTAGTTAAGTCCTGGGTAGAATAAGCAGTGATGTAAAGTTCTAGTCTTGCTCAGTAGCTGGAACTTAAACTCTCATTTCTCTAACTCCAAAGATTGTGTCCTTCCCCCATTATTTTCCCTTCATTGTGTAATTATCCAGAATGAAACCTCCTCAGGGTCAAATCTCAGCTCTACCACTGGCTGGTGAAAACTCAGACAAATTATTTAATTTCTCCATGCCTCAATTTCCTCAGCGAGGAGGTAATAATACCTGCCTCCTAGGGTTGCTGGAGGATTAAACAGGTTAATATTTGTAAAACACCTAGAATACTGCCTAGCATACAGTAGGCATAATAGAAATTGTTGCTAAATAAATATAATAAATGAATTTCTCAGCTCTCAGCAGGCAAGGGATCTGAATGGTGCAGCCCTGTGTGGTGGGAACCTGCCAGCAACCTAGAGACTGCAAACATGTTGAGCTGTCTGGGATCAAGCCCTGGGAGACAGACAGGAATGTCAGCTTGTGACTCAGGCAAGAAAGACTGTGCTGTCGCCTTTCCAGGAAACAAACGCCATGGCAACTCAAGATGGCCTGGAGCAGCAGATATGTCAGAGCTCTGGCTACTGATGTTCTTAGCATTCTGCTACAGATGTTATAGGGGCTTATTGTGGGTTGAATTATGACCCTCAAAGTTCGTATGTTGAAGTCCTAACACCAGCATCCCCAGAATGTGACCCCATTTGGAGATAGGGTCTTGATAGAGGTAATGAAGTAAAAATGAGGTCTATAGGGTGGGTTCTAACCCAATAAGACTGGTGTCCCTATAGGAAGGGGAAATCTGGATACAGACAGACACACACAGAAGACATGAAGACACAGGTAGATGGTTCCCCAGAAGCCAAGGTGAGAGCCCTGGAACAGATTCTCTCTCACAGCCCTCAAAGAAATCAACCTGGCAGACACCTTAATCTCAGACTTCCAGCATCCAGTACTATGAAACGACGTATTTGTGTTGTTTCAGCCACCAGTCTGTGGTGCCTCATTATGTACCCTTAGCACATGTGTAGACCGCCCGGGCCTTTTACAGGCCTTGGCTAAATTATCTTCCCAACTGTCCTGGGAGGTAGAGATTGTGGTGTCTCACCTGACAGAACACTGAAGCACAGGTCAGGTAAGTACCCTGTCTACAATCACAATTTGTAAAAGGCAGATCTTAAGCTTGGACCGTCATTGGAATAAACAAGGCTTGGCACCTGCGAGAAGCCCACCTGGCACTCAGGAGACACTCACCTGGCAGAGGGGGCACTCGCCTGGTTGCTGCTGAGACACCCTCCTATTCTGCTGCCTCCTGAGGCCAAGCCAACAACCACTCCAATAAAACTTTGAGAGAGTCAGAAGTATCCCAGCTCTGGCCTGGCCTAAGCCCTCCATGTCAGGCCCTAGGCAGCAAAAGGACCCAGAATCACAGCCTCTTTAAGCACTTCCCACTTCCTGGTTCTGCCCTGTCCTCCCAGGCAGTCTTTGTTGAACAGCTTTCTTCTCTCCCTGAGCCTCTCCTTCCTGAAAGAACCCCAGAGCTGCTCTTAATTATCCCCCTGAAGGGAAAGCGCACATTTCAGGCTGGCCTAAATCCCCATAGAAAACAGCCTGCACGACACTAAAATAAATTCACTGATAACCCCATTGGGCTTTCATATCCCAGGTGCAGAGTGGACAACGCCATCCCTTTGCATAAGAACCAGGAGATCTACCAACAAAAGGAGCCCAGCAAAGGGGCATTAGAGAAGAAAGGAAAGGTACGTGCTGACACCCGCACACACTGCTTTCTCTCCTTAATTACTTCTTTTTAATGTACAAATAGTGAGGTTTTTCTGATAATGAGGAAAAATGTTAATTTGCAGAAAATCAGGAAAACACAATAAAAACACAAAGAAAAATATTTAAATCCTCCACAATTCTAACTCTCAAAGATAACCACTGCTTATATCAGGGGAAAAAAGGAATTGTGTGTATGGGCACACACAGGCATGTAAAATTGGTCCCGATTTTCCCCTGCTTTTTCTACTAAATATGCTGCAAAATTTTTCTGGGCAGAATCAAAGACTGCTATTCACTTTCCAATATTTATTCTTCCATTCTTCCTCTAGTAACAGAAACCATCAAACATGTTTATTATTGTCTAGAATATTTTTTTGCATTTATACTTCCCAGCCCTCCCTTGCAGCTAGATGTAACCTGTGATCAAATTCTGGCCAGTAGTAGTGGTAGGTTTACTTCTTCCAGATTTACACTGAAAGAAAAGGACCTGCCCTTCATTACCTTCTTTTGCTACTTTCAGCTAACAGGAGTGAGGATCGATGGGGTCTGTCTTGGACCAACCTCTGCATGATAACAGGATAGAAGGAAACTGACCAGATAGCCTGATACATGAAAACAAGATAGACTCTAACAAGAAAGAAGGCTGATATAGCAAGATAAATAGACTGATAATAAGATAGAAGGCAGAGCCACAAGATGGGAGGAGGCTGGGTCCCTGAGTGACCTCATGGAGCTGAGTCACTGCAAACCCTGAATTGACCATCTCCAAATTACTGCAAATAAGAAGAAACAAACTTCCATCTTAATGAATTCATTATTACTTTGGTTATCTTAATAACTGTATATGTATTCTAACACATCTCTAGAACTTCCTCTACCATATAGTTTGAACAACTGAATGTTTTTCCATCATACGAATGCTAGATGTCTAAATTTACTGAATCTAGTTATAAACTATTGGCCATTTGTGTTGCTTTCAAACTTTTTCTTCCTAAATTCCACTGTAGTGGATATTCTTCTATACAAACCTTTGAATATGTTTCCAATATTTCTTGGGATATACTATAGAAGTTCCACTAATGGTTCAAATAATACAAACTTGAAAAAACATTTTCAAGAGTGTGTTTGTTGTAGAAAGGTAGCTTGTTTGAGCCTCCACTTGGACTTCCTCTTATACAAAATTCAATTTGAATAGGTTATATATGATTTGGATCTTAAATGTCCCTAAATACTCATGTGTGATGGCTTGATTCCCAAGCAATGTGTTCAAAGGCAGGGGTCTCCGGGAGGTGACTGGATTAAAAGGACTTTGGCCTCATTAATGGATTAATCCATTTACAGATTCATAATATAATGGGCTATTGGGAGGTGGTGGAAACTTTAGGAGGTGGGACTTAGGGGAGGAAGAATGTCATTGGTGGCATGTCCCAGAAGGGTACAGTTTTCCTCACCCTCTCCCCACTCTCTCCTTCCTTCTCTGTGCTTCCTGGCCACCATGACAGCAGCATCTTTGCTCTGCCACATACTCCCCACCATGATGTTCTGCTTCACCAGAAAAAACAAGGTTAAGTAACCATGGCCTGAAACCATGAACTGAAATAAGCCTTATCCTCCTTCAAATTAATTTGCCTCAAGTATTTTGTCACAGTGATGGAAAGCTAATACAGGTTGCAAAGTTTGCTCCATATTTATTTTTCTTACCCACTCCCTCCTGTATTTATGGGAAGGATCATAATTAGTCACAAAGACTCTGAAGTCATCTCTCCTAAGTTCATGTACACATAACCTTGAGAAAATTACTTGTTCACTTTCTTCATTTTTAAAATAGAGGTTTTATAAGATAGAGGCTCTTATAAAGATCAGAGAATTGAATGAGTTAAAACAGGAAAGCTCTCCGTATTCACCATACTGGAAGTACTCCCTAACATTAGTCATTATTAATAATTAGTCATTATTAATTTTATTCTTTATAGAGTTATTTATGGCATTTGCTTTATGTTCAAAAATCTTTAGATTTATGCTAGATTTAAACTATTTCATTTCTCACTGACCATCACTGATACATGCAGTTTTCCATTCTTGAAGTATTTGTTTCATACCTCAATGTTGTAGTATATTTTCCACTAATTTAAAAAAAATACAAGTGGTATAGTTCAGTCTCTGCATATTTTTAAATTGGCCTCCAATGTAAACAATCTTTTGTCTGAGCTTAGAATTTTGGGGGTAACTTTTCTTGTCCTTCAAAGCTTTGGCTCTGATATTCTGTCTACTTCTGTATTCAATGTTGTGGAGAAATTCGCTGTCAAGTCTGTCTGATTTTTCTTCCTTTGTTTCTTTTTGGAATGTTTACCTTCAAGTATACTTGTTGGAGTGTTTCTTTTTCCTTGAAATGTAAAATCTTTTCTAGCAGTGACTAGGGAATAGCTTCTTTGTCTTATTTACATGGGAAGAGCTCCCAGCCATAGATTCCAGCCTTTCTTTAGTTCCGTTAAGTTACACTATACCATTAGATGTTGCTGCTGTTGTCTCTTGCTCAAGAAGAACAAAGTTCTATGTTTTGAAGCTCCTTGTATCTCTTCCTGTGTGTGTCAGCTTTCTATTACCATAACAAATACCCAAGACAATCAACTTATAAAGAGAAAAGGGTTACTTGGGTTCACAGTTTGGGAGTTTTCAGTCTGTGATGGATTGGCCCACTCATTTTGGGGCCTGTGAGGAGGCAACCCACCATGGAAGAAGCATGTGGCAGAGAGGAAACAGCTACCATCTTGATCCAGAAGCAAAAGAGAGAAAGAGGAAAAAGTTGGACGTGGCTGCTAAGGGCTGAAGAGCTCCCAGTAGACCCTGCCTCTTAAAGTTTCCACAAACTGCATAGAGCACATCGCAGGACCAACCAACCCTTCAAGGCTTGGGACTTTGGGGAATATTCAAGATTCAAATTGTAATATTTCCTTTTCCATCATCCTTCCCCTGATCTCTCCCAGCTCTTGTGTTCTGAGAAACGTCCCTGTCATGGAGTCCCACTGGTTTCCTCTAAATACTTCTTTAGCCTGTCAACCTCTCTCCATCCCAATTAACTCACCTTACAGAGGTCTTCCTGCTCTTATTCCTGCACCTCTATGGTTCATTCTTTTTCTTAATTAACTCTGCCTTGATGTTTGAATAGCCATCTTGGCGAGGAGGGAGCGCCCTTCCTTCAGATTCCCTTAGAAGGGAAACTTAAGACCAGAGGGCCTTAAGGTTCAGATTTGTCTTGGCCATTACTACCCACAGCCATGAGTTCCCTCAAGCTGTAATGAGGCCCCTGTGCCTGGCATGGAGTTTCTCAACCTTAACACTGTCAATATTTTGGACTGGATAATTCTTTGGTGTGGAGACTGTCCTGTGCACATAAAGTTACAATTCATTCTTTGCAGAGTAAGAGAAAAGAGCCATCTCTTCCAAAATGTAAATGTGTCATTTTTCTCTCATCTTGCAACATTCTTCAGTGATTTCTGTTTGCATATAGAATAAAACCCAGTCACCTCAAGACCTATAAAAAGAAACTGCATTATTTAACCCTGTGGGTCCTAAAAGATGTCCACCAAACTTCCACCCTCTGGCCTGTTGAAGTTGGCAGCATTCTGAAATGGATCTAGACTTGGAGGAATAGGGAAATTCTAAGAAGGTAAAGCTTCTCTTAAATCCCAGGTACATCTACCAGGACAAGGATAAAGCAAGGCGAAGATGCAGGAGGTGGGACCTTGATGTGGAAGAACAAGCAACCACAGTCTTGAGGGGCCAGAAGCTTCCAGGTCCTGAACACGTTTCTGCATAAGATCAAAAAGGTAATAAAGAGTGTATTGTGCTCCTACCATAAGCAAATAATGTTCCAGGTTCTTTACATAGATAGCTCACTTAATCTCCATGTCTTTATACTTATTCCCATGTTAATTTTAAAAATAGACTCTGAGAAGGTAAATGACTTGCCCAAAATCCTATGACTAATAAGTAGAAACAAAGATAAAATGGAAACCTGTATGATTTCAAGGTTTCTGATCTTCCTGTATACTTTGTGACCTTTCTAACATGTGAATCCCAGCACACTGCTGGGGACAGAACAGGTGGAAGTAAAAGGCATTAATAGGTTCTCAAGAATGGGGACGAGGCCTTGCATTGCCCCAAAGACTCCCCTATGTCAAAGCAGGCTAGGTGTGGCTGAAATAGTAAATAGGCACCAAAATGTAGCAATCCAAGCAGACATTCTGACTGGAGGACAGCTTTTTTTCTGTAGCCCCCCTTATCAGTCCACCATCCTTATCATTATACATATCCACCCAGAAGAATGAGGCCCTTCATCATCTTCTCTTCAAATGCAAATGATCCACTCGAGGACATCAAGATCCTTAGAGATGGCAGAGGAAAGAGATGCAGGGATCCTGGGTCCAGAGTCACTACCTGGACCCACTGAATGCCCGACTGCATTGTATCTTGAGCAAATAAACCTTTTGTTATTGAAAAACCATTGTGATTTTAAAATTGTTTGTTATTAGCAACAAGCATTAATTATACCAACTAATACAAACAATATTGAAGGTTTTAACACAAAGGCTGCAAAAGTCCAGGTTTATATTCAAGTTGGCCTTGTGTTAGGTTCGGGGTCCCTTCCCAAATGGCGTTCTGCCCTGGTGACCCACAGCTCTAGTCCTGGTTCAGGCTTTAGCTCTCTATGGAACTCAGGAAAAGTTATTTCCCCCTCCAGGCCTCAGTTTCCCATATGCAGATAAGAGTTTTGTCTTGGATGGTGGCATGGGGGACTCTGAAAGCAAGTCCCACCACTACCCACAAACTTTGTGCATCATTTCACAGTGACTCCATGCAGTCACTGCACCCTTGGGTCAAAGAGCTGTGCATTGTAAAAGGAGGGGCAAAACTTTTTTTCTCCTAAAAAAGAGTCATTCCAGCTGATTATATAATCATCTACATTTAGAATGCCTTTACAGTAACCATGGCAACCATGGCATGTGTGAGGTTCAAACTTTATTCTAAATTTGCTGATGAAGATGAAGAGACAGCTCTTTGTGTGGACTTGAAGGGCCCAGTGTGGTTCTGGTCCCTCCTCTCTGAGGCTCAACTTGGCCACTGTCCTAAGGATCCAAGACCAAGAAGGGAAGGGCTTTCCTGGAGGAGGTAACCAATATTTAGGCTGAATTTTGCAAGACGAATTGCAATTTTTCAGACAGAGAAGGGGGTGGGTGTTCTATATGGAAGACAGAACATGTTCAAAGGCGTGGAGGTAAGGACACCTCAGGGGGACCAGGAAACAGCAGATGGGCATTGACGGGCATTAAGAGTGGGGAGATGGACAGTGGCTGATGAGGAGGTTCAGGAGGTAGATTGGAGGTCGATCATCAAGGCATGTGAATGCCAAACTCAGGACATTAGACTCACCTCTGAAGAGTCCATAGGAGGGCACAGGGCTCACTAGAGAAGTTAGTTAAAGGGAGATGCTCAGCTCCTCCTCTGTCCCCAGATCTCCCGAGTCAGCATTTCCCAGGGCAGGACCCAGGCATCTATATTTTTAAAAACCTTTCTAACAGTGTGGTGGTTCCTCAAAAAATTAAAAATAGAACTACCATATGATCTGGTCATCCCACTTCTGGTTATATATCCAAAAGAATTGAAAGTGGCATCTCAAAGAGACATTTGCATACCCCCATTCAAAGTAGCATTTTCCACAAAGCAAAGAGATGAAAGCAAGCCAATGTCTACTGATTCACTAATAGATAAAGAGTGGTATATACATGCAGTGGAATATTATTCTGCCTTAAAAAGGAAGGAAATTCTGACACGTGGTATAACATGGATGAGACTGGAGGACACAACAGTAAGGAAAACCAGCCAGTTGTGAAAAACACAAACTACTATGATATGCCACTTACATGAAGTACATAGAGTAGTCCAACTTACAGAGGCAGAAAATAGAAGAGTGATTGCCAGAGACTGGAGTGGGAGGAAGGGCAAAGTGCTGTTGTCCTGTGAGTATAGAGTTTGTTTTGCAAGATGAGAAGAGTCCTGGAAATCAATCGCACAGCAATGTGAATGTACTTAACACCACTTAACCATTTAGAAATCATTTTAGATGATAAATTTTATGCTATGTGTTTTCCCCAAAATTAAAAAAGAAAACTTCCTAGGTATATTTGCATATTAGAGGAGGGGTTCCTGTGGGATTAAACCTGAAGGCGGGAGGCAAGGGGACTGAGAGACTTGTCACAGTAGCCTCACAAGAGGAGTTGAGGTTCTGGCACCCTGAATGAAGGGGCTGGGAGAGGGCAGGGGTAGCTAGAGAGGCCTCATGGACCAGGTTTCACTATTCCCACTCCACAGGTGAGGAAATGAGGCTTGGGGAGGTAATGGCTTTGCAGCAAGTTCAGAGTAGGTAGGTGGCATACCTAGGTGAGCATGAGTCCAGAGGTTGACCACACACAACTCACTGACTCTTACCAAGGCAGGGGCTTACCGCCTGACCAAAAAGCACATCAAAAGATGTATATGATTTCAAGTAAGGGGATTCTTCTGCTGGAGGTAATGGCTGAATGGCCTCCAGGCTGGATCATGGGGACTTGGTCCAAGCACAGGACAGGGAGACCAGTCCTGAATGTCAAAGATACCTGTGCTCCAAAACCTCTGGTGCCAGACACCTGTAATCCCAGAGACTGAGAGGCTGAGGCAAGAGAATCGCAAGTTCAAGGACAAGCAAAGTTCAAAGGCTTAGCAAAGCCCTAAGCAACTTAGTAAGACTCTATCTCAAAATAAAAAAGGGATGGGGATGTAGCAGCAGGAACTCCGCAGCCCTCAAAGCCTCTAGGACATCCCACTCTCCCTTTTCCTTCCTTCTTAGTGCACTGACTTTTCCTCTGAGAGAAATTCCTCTTTTCTTCCACTTCTCCAAACCCGTTTAACCTTTACACATTCTTAGGATCACAGCTCTAACTGTAAAGAAACACTCCTGCATGAGCACACACTCACACACATGTACACACATGCAAAATGTACATGCAAAATGTATGTGCACAGATCCACAAATGCACATGTGTAAGCACATGAGTATACACACGCATATTCACAAATGCACAAACACACATGGAAATGCACATGCAAGCAGGTACACACACAAGCACATGCTTGCATGAGTGTGTGCATGTGCACAAACATCCAACCACACACACAACCTCACATGCTCTTGTGTGTGCAGACACATGGTTTCACGCGCACTCTCAGGCATATGCCTGCATATGAGGGCATACACACACACACACACACACACACACACACTCACTCACCAGATCAAGCCAAGGCTACCTGCTGTTCCTTCTCATAGTCCATGTGCATCTTCTACCAACCGGCAGGGTCCCCAAAGACACAGGGCACAGGCAGCCTTTGGGAGCTGAGGAGGGCTTAAGAGGGACTAAGTACAAGGATAAGGAGGGGGTGACAGGAAATGCCAGAGTGAATGCATTGCTCCAGAGACAGGAAACATGGGCACCAGTAACACCCCTCAGGCTAAAGGGCAGGAAGGGCTCGCCAAGCCCAAAGCCGAGCAGAAGCTGCAGCCTTTAGTAAGAACGTAGCTGCCTCAACCTAGCTGCCTCCATGACCTGGGAAGCCAACTCTGACTGCATCTCCCCACTCCCTGTCTCCTGCCAGCACTCTGTCCCGCCCCACCCGACCTGAGGGCAGAAGACAGGTGCAGAAGGGCCTTCTGGGAGGGAAGGACCTTGAGAAGCAAACCCAAGGCTCCAGTTCACCTGGAGAGCTCAGATCCTGCCTTTCAATGAAAGCATACTTAGTTGGTGTGATTATTTAAAGCCTGTCTGTCCCATTTGACTTTGCAGTCCACGAGCATGGGGACCAATCACCACTTCCTTCTAGCAGCCTGCACAGCGCCTGCACAGAGAAGGCACTCACTGAACATGCACTGAGGGGAAGAATGGAAAAATAAATGGCTGAACAAATACGCAAGCCCTTCAGTTTGGAGAGTAGACACACACACACAGAAAGAAGGCCCTGGGATCACTCAGCACCAGTCATTCCCCTTCAGGCCCAGAAAACTGGAATGGTTGTCACTGAACATCAGATGAGACCCTCAGCCCCTTGTCACCCAGTCTGGGCCTTTGCCCTGCCCAGGTAGGGGTGGGGTAGATCATGTTCCCCTGATGTACTACTTCCTTCCCACCAACTCAGCTGGACCCTACAACCCGTGGCCCAAACTCAATTTTGGAGCCCAGCCCTGTTACACACCAACTCCTCTGGTAAGACCTGCACATCGTCACGGTGACCCCTGCAGGTATGTACCAATCCAGTGGACCTGAGGTCACTGTGCCTCCTCTGACAGTATAGTTAGCAGGCATGGGCTGCCCACCCACCACCCTCATCTTCCTGCCACGAAGTCCTGCAGCCAGACTACATGGTGCTCCATTAGGCCACAGCAGCCCAGTCCACTGTCCTTCCCTCATGGCTGCTGCTGAAGTCCCAGGACTCCTGATGGCCATTTCTGCATAGCATTCAACCCACCAAGGTAACTGGTAAGAGAAGGTTGTCCAAGATCTGTAGGCTTCACTCCTGAGACAAGATTTAGGACAATAAGACCTGGCTTTGCTTTCCTGTCCCCTCTATCTTTCTGCATAGAGAAGGAATCAAGTCTGCTATGTATGGTAGAAAAAGTTGTTCAGTGCACAAAGATGCCCAGCTGAGCTGAACAGTAAAAGTTGAAAACAGCCCCCAGCTATACCCAAGCATCACCTGGGTCTGCCCAAAGGAGGGATGCTGTTTTCTAATTTGCACTGAGATGCCATATGAGCATTTATTTCAGGAGGGCCACCCTGAAATAAATCCTACATGAAATGCGGGCAAAAGAGTGTATATACTTAATATAACTGGGAACTGGAATATTCTTTTTAGTCTCTGATTTTCAGGAAGTGAAATGACTTCAAGGCCAGTCCTTCCTGTGGAAATTCATTACACACACACACACACAAAAAGACCTTCTGGAGTAACAAAAGATATCATTGCAATTACATTTATCACAAAAAGCATGGCAATCAATGTCTCATGCACAGACCACAGCTCAAAAATGCCCTTAATCAATGGCTGTGCTAATTACACATTTATTGCAATTAATTTCATTTCAATTATACCTTAATTACTAACCTTGAGTGAGATTGGGCAGCTCAGAGATTTTGTGTCACCACAGAGGTAGGACCCAGAGATAAGTTGCTGTCCTTTGATTAAAAGACGCTGCTCCATTAAAAGTTGGTTTATTGGCTCAAGGCCCTTTTTTGACAGGGAGGGGGTTAGTTTCTCCAGGGAGGCAATTCATAATGTGAGTCTGAAATTGAACAGAGGAAAGCAGGAAGGCAGCTGTGCCTACGAATTAACTGGCACGAGTGTTTAATTTGCTTCTTATTGATGCCATTTCCTTACTGGTTCATTAGCTGTGGCTGGAG
This sequence comes from Geosciurus inauris, assembly GCA_004024805.1. NCBI lineage: Eukaryota > Metazoa > Chordata > Mammalia > Rodentia > Sciuridae > Geosciurus > Geosciurus inauris. The sequence goes on from PVHX01015341.1 coordinate 45,264, forward strand.
GATGGATGCCTTCAGAGTTCATCCTTTGTGATATCCTCAGCCTCTGGTTCAGTCCCATATATTCCTTATCTTCCTCCCTCTTCATGTCTTGGAGGCTCAGCTCTGTATTTCTGTGGAAGGGCCAGGCTTCAGTCTGTTCCCAGGGCAGGGACCCTTGGTGTTAATAGTCTGTCCATGAAGACTCCCGGGGAGGGAGCCATTGCAACAACCAAGATGGCAGAGCTGGGGGAACATGTCCTATGATGAAGCAGGAAGAGCTTGCATGATAAATAGAACAAAGACATTAAAATCCCCAGACTAAAGTTAAAGCCCAGATTCTAATACTTATTAACTCTGTGGTCTTGGGAAAGCTATTTAACCTCCCTAAGTCAAGTAAATGCAAAACAACCGTGCCCACCACTTAGCAAGATCTCAAAAATTGTCAATGGCCTCTTTCAATAAATTCCTCTGTTTTAGTCAGCTTTTCCACTGCTGTGACTAGAAGATTGGACCAGAACAACTGTAGAGGAGGAAGAGTTTTCTGGGGCACTCACAGTTTCAGAGGTCTCAGTCCATAGACAGCTGGCTCCATTCCTCTGGGCCTGAGGTGAGGCTGAACATCATGGCAGAAGAGTGTGGCAGAGGGAAGCGGCTCACACGATGATCAGAAGGAGAGAGAGAGATTCCACTTGCCAGATACAAAATATATATACCCCAAGGCCACACCCCTAAGCCCACCTCCTCCAGCCACACCCTACCTGCTTTCAGTTTCCACTCAGTTAATCCCTGATAGGGAGAGTCTTCCTACAAAACGTTCCTTTAACTAAGGAGGAAGGAACTGCAGAGATCAGCTGGTCCAGGCTTTTATCTTAAAGATGAGGAAACCAAGCCCAAGAAGTGAAAAGCCCAAGGTCACATTGTGCCAGAATTGGACTAGAACAAAATCCTCTGGCTCCTGGTCCCTCAATTCTCCCACCACATTACAAAACGGCCTATTTGAAAAGCTATTTGTCAGTTTCTAGTAAAAACTGAAGATACACAAAATCTCTTGTGTACATTGGAGCTGGTCACTTTTTTGGCTCTGTGGTCAAAACACTTGACCAGAACAACTCAGAGGAGGAAAAGTTTATTTTGAATTCACAATTTTAGAGTTTCAGTTCATGGGCAGCAACTCCCATGCTAGTCAGGAAGCAGAGAGGAAGCTGGGGGTGGGGGATGGGGGGGTTGAAGAGAGAGGGAAGGGAATGAAGAGACAGAGGGAATTTAATCCAAGGGAAGGAGGACAGAGTGATAATGGAAAGGGACATAAAGAAGAGTCAAGTTTAATAGACAATTAGGAGATAAAATCATTGGGATTGGGGCTGGGGATGCAGCTCTGTGATAGAGCACTTGCCTAGCATGCATGAGGCCTTAGGGTTCAACCCAGCATCTTAAAAAAATATTCACTTGTAGAACTAATGGTATTTGCTAATGGAATTGATATGAAGGATTGAGGAGGAAGATAACATTCAAGATTATGGCTACACTACTCACTGGGAGAAAGCTACTTCAAGGGGAGATGCCAAGCTCCGTGCTAAACATGATGTAGGTAAGGCACAATCCAGCCTTCAAAGGGAAACATGCCCTTTTCAGTGTCCCATCCAGTCAACAACATCACTTCCTTGGCCCTCACCAGAGCAGTATGTATTTGGTTGATGCCTCCAAGGTCTCCCAGTCTCCATTCCTGGGCCTCTCAGGAAGGTTCTAGTTACTCAGATGTTGGCTTGCCTGCTATCAGGCAGCAGGTCCACTTGAGTGCAGGAGACAAGGACCCTCCCTCCCAGGGAACACTGTGCTCAGACAGCAGTGCCATGCACCCCACAGTCACCACCTGC
>PVHX01015342.1:0-47107 GCA_004024805.1 Geosciurus inauris
TTTTCTGATGACTGGAGAGAGAGGTGCATAGGAGGTCTTTATCAGCTAGGCCTGTGAGTGGTGTGCTACTTTTTGCTATCATTTCATTGGCTACAAATTCTACAAATATAGTTTACCTGTATATCTAGGAGGAAGAGAAAATGGGTTTTGATGACCCACAGTGGTTTTTGCCAAGAGGATGCAGACACTTTTTGAGAAAACCATAGAAAGGAAGAAATCTTGTTATATTTTAAATCTGGAATGCTCCCCAAAGACTGGATTACGTGAGCTGTAACTTCATCAGAGGATTAATCTATTTGGTGGATTAATAATTTAAGTGAACTATTAGGTGGTATATAATAGGCAGTTCGGCATGTCTGTAGGAAGTAGGTCATTGGGGGCATGACACTGGCAATTGTATCTTGTCCCTGGTTCTTCTCTCTCTTTCTCTCTCTCTGCCTTCTGGTGGTCATGAGTTGAGCACCTTTCTTCTGCCATACTCTTCTGCCATAACGTTCTGCCTTACCTGAGGCCCAGAGCAATGGAGACTGTTCACCATGGACTGAACCTCTGAAACCATGAGCCCCAAATAAACTTTTCCTTCTCTAAAGTGTTCACATCAGGTATTTTGATCACAGTGGTGAGAGCTGACTGATACAGATCTCACTAAGCTCACAATTTAAGATGCTGCATCCCTAGTTCTTATTCTCATTTCTCTTTCATTTGAATCAGCACCTCAACCAATGCCTCTCGCTAGAGATCAATTCTGTCTATCCATGGTGTCCTTCAGAGAGGGGGTTTTTCCCTTTATAGAGTCCCAGTATATCTTCTGGTGGCTGTGGAACTTCTTGCTGCTAGAGATAGAAAAGAGGTAGAAGACTTGATTCCTATTTCCAGGGTACTTGCTAAATTTCTTTGCCATAAGACTAATAGTGAAGCAAGTTGAGAAAAACCCATAAGAGTTGATGACCAGTGTTGAGGGTCTTGGTGGTCTGGATGATATCGGCTATTCATATCAACACACCTAGTTTTCTTGGGCAAAAATGTGGTGTTGGTTCTTTAAGAGTATCATATACTTCAGTGTGTAATAAGGCAGCCCCAGGCAAGCCCTTGGTTGTGTTCATTAAAAAATAAAAAAATTAAAAAAAAAATAAAGTAAGCCATCCTGACTCCTTTTTCATGTACTAAATAAAATGAATTGGTTTTAACAATCTTCATTGCCTGGACTATCATTATAATAGTAAGGAATTCAACCCTTTGCTTCCTAATAAAGAAACCAGATGAAAGTGTTAACAGGCAGGTGAAAACTGAGTTTGTTCAGGTCAGTTGATTTAGTGTTGGCACATACATGCACACTTTAGTGCCCATGGTTTTATTTATTTTTTTGTCAGGGAGAAGAGTAGAGAGTTCCATCTTATTGTGGTTTCCAAATTTTCAGAAAACATTTATATCTTATGAGAATTCTTAGATAAGTTCTAGGTGAAGAAAAAATAAGAAAACTTGAAAATATAAAAGGAAGAAAGGATAAACCACCATTGCCACCTCCCTCCTGATTCCCAGTTGAGAAATTCTGTTCTACTGTAGGGGTCAGGAAGCTAGGCTTCTCATGGGATGCCCTGGAAGAATAGATGGTGGCTGCGCCTGCAGTGATCACTGTAACTCTGGTCCTTTCCAGGACTCAGGATTCCTCACCACAAACAGGTGTCTTAAGAGAATCCTTTGGTTTTGCAGAGGACTGGCTAGAGTTCTTGTTGGAAACTCTCTGAGGAGCTGAGGCAGAACATCTTTTTTTTTTTTTTTTAAATAATTTATGAGCCCTCAAATGTCACCACTAGCATTAGAAGATTAAATAGGGACATTTGTCTGGACTGCCTTGATAGGGTTGTATACTACCCCCAGGGCCTCAGGTGGACAGTGCATGCCATTGTCATCATCACTTGGATGTCACCAGCAGGAAATATCAGAAGCCTCCCAAGACAGTCTGTCCTCCAGAGCTTTCCAGAGAAGCCTTGACAGACAGAAGCTAGCTTTGTCGGGACCAGTACCTGGGCCTGGTGCCCCAAAAAGCCCAGAGCAGCACAATGATGGGAAAGGGCTGGCCAGTGCTTTAGCACCGGAGAAATATCACCACCTGTCAGGTGTCCTGTCTGAGATAACAGTGACTGCTGCCTCCTCACTGATCAGATTAGCTGAGTACTCATCAGTGATGAGTTGCAAATGCCTGGATTTTGCTTCCCCCCAGCAATTGCTCCAGGGATAAGAGAGAAAACAGCTTATAAATTCTTTAACAATTCTTGGAGCCAAGGAAAGCTTAGAGACTGGATTTTCAAGCAATGTTATTTAAAAGGTTTCAGGGGACATGAAGGTAAATAGTTTGAAAAATCAGGGAAAGTTCTTTCTTTTCTCCTCTGAAAACATTACACAGATTAAATTAACCCCTAGTTAATTCTTGCTGTGATTATGAGACACAGTAGAGAGCATTGTTTTGGGGCATTTGGCTCCGACTTGTACAGTTTACACCATTCCGTTTCATTGAATATTCTCTTTTGCAAAACATTTTGGAATTCAAACTTTAAAAATTCTTTCTGTTTTCAGATCAGTGTAAGTCAGTGCACATATCTGGGCATCAGCTATGAAATATCTTTGGGGATATGTAGGACTGTTTGAAAACAAATGAACAGTTAGTCATCTCTCCTGAAGATGTTCAAGGAGAAGCTGGGCATTAATGTGAAGGGGAATGTTTAGGGTTAGATATAAGCTTATATTATATAGTTAGAAAGATGCTTGAGATGAAGTCTTCTTTGGTCCTAAAATTCTGTTATTTTATTTAGCCTACCTCTATTTGAATAATTGGAAATTAATGCATTGCCTTTTTAATGAATATGGAAACACTTGCCAGGTAAAGCAATATTTTTTCTCATTCTCCAGGAGAAAACTATTAATATTGTAGCATTTTTCTATTATTCTGATGCTCATAGTTCTATTTATGTATTTGTTTATTTTTTGTAGTGGTGGGGATAAAACCTAGGTAAGGCACTCTACCACTAAGCCACATTCCCAGTCCATAATTCTATATTTTGTGAGACAGTTCTGATTTCAAATTCCCTGACTCTCTGCTTGATATATGACCTATTTCAATGTGAGGTTTAGAGAATATTGACACTTTATTAATAGGACAAAGAGGTATTAGTGAAAAAGAAAACATGCCATTACATGTAGAGGCCACGTAGGAAAGATAAGATGTCCTAACATCTTGAATAATTTTATATTTCCTTGTCCTTCAAATATTTCAGACCAAAGAACCCCTCTTGTTTCAATGACTTCCTTATAAAATAAAGTACCACACCAAACCGTATTCGTGCTGGTTATGGTTTTAACCACCAGTTGCCATTACTCAAGAGTGTTCTCCCCCAAGCTTCATATACACACATGTGACAAATTCTCGGGCCAATCTCCATGGCTGCTGTGAGATCAGTTACAGTGCACCGTACAGATCCTGGAGTGGACAGTCAGCACCCTCTGCCTTGACTTTCTACTGTGTTCTTGCTGGCCTGGGTGACTTTAATGCTGTAGACTTCACTCTATGTCTTAGGTAAATATTTGATTCTTGACTTCCCTCTCTTTATTGTTCTGTCAACTAAAAGTTGAGTTTTTCAATGTAACTTCTGAAATGACACTGATTGGCTGAAACCCTTAAAAGAGAAAGATTCATCGTTTTATTTGCCATACAATGAACAATTGGCCTTCTTAGGTGATGAGATGTAGACAGTAAAAGGCTGAGTTGTGGATATAGGCTAAACCAGAGATCACTGTGGAGAATCCAGTTTTGAAACAAGTGGCTAGCTTACATTTATTTATTCCAGTATGATTTCACTAAGGTTAGGAATCTTTGTGTATTTTGCTCACTGATGTTTCCTAAGTGCCTTAAAACCATCAGAGCGTAATTAGTAATTAGTGCACATTGTGTGACTGCAGTATAACAGGACATGTGTTTGGAAAACATATCTATTATGTAGAAGGTAAATAAGTGTGTGTGTGTGTTGTGGTAGTCAAAAAGAAGTGTAATATATACAAGGGCACGGTCAGTTCTGCATTGTGAGGTTCATGGCAGCTTGAGAGAGAACAGGATATTGGCAATAGGTGTTTCATGAGAGTGCCTTTGCAGGGAGTTCAGACATCACAGGCAGAGAAAACATGGAAGGAGACAGACTGACGAAGAGTCATGTAACTGCATGTTGTACTCGGAAATGGGCTAATTACAATTTGGCTTTCCCTCACATCATTTGCCCACACTTCCTGCCCTCATCATTCATTCATTTTTAAAGTCATTCATTTTAAAGATATTTCTTGAGTGTCAACAAGGTGCTAGCGATAATTCTAGCCCCTTAGAACAAGCAAGGGTGGGAGAAGCAATTCCTGCCTTCAGGAGGCTTGCATTCTAGCCGGGAGAGATAGACCACGAGTAAAGGTGATAAGGAATGGTAAGTTCAGAAGAAAATAGAATACAGCAAGGAAATATGGCATAATTGGGGGGCTATTTTAATCAAGGTAGTTGGAGAAAGACCTTATGTAGTGAAGATATTTCAAGGGAAACCTGGGTGGAATAAAAGAGTAAGCTTTGGGTGTGACTCTGTAGGTTTTTTTTTTTTTTTTTTAAACCCTTGTTGGATGAAGTCCTATTAGATTTGGAAAGTATGGAAAGGGAGGAGGCTCCCCAGTTGACTCATTTTGTCAGCCCCAATTTCAAACTCAATCACACTCAGAATTCTGTTAATGGGATTGCCCCTCCCAGGATCCAATGTCTCAGTGGTAGAACTGGAACTGACCTGAAGAGGAAATGTACAAACAACTTTGGACAGGTGGGAGGAACTTGTTTCTGTGGTTCCCAAGGGGGAGAAAAACTCATTTTATAAAAGAGAGGCTCCTGCTGAAGCTGCAGGGGAGTATCTCACAATTGCTGAATGACACATTCAAACAAGGAGAGGATTTCAAAAACTCTTTGAGGACAGAATTATAAGAACTTTCTATGAACATACTTTGGGTGGAGTGATGGCTAATGTCAGTTTGCTTTAGCCTGATCTTTAGTAAGGATAAAATAAGGCTTTTGATGGTTGTACTGCAGGTATTCACAGATTTGTAAAAATGTTTCTCCTTGTTGCTGATGAAGTATGCTGTAATGGGAGCCCTGTTAAACAGTGCTTCAGCTAGTGTAGAAGCCTGTTGCATATTAAATGGTTTATAGCTGAACTTTATGACATTCAGACTTCACAGAGACATTTAGAAACCTGATTGCATTCTGATATGAAGTACGGCCAGAAAGCCATTTCTGATTTTATGGGAATGGAACTTTTCATTGTATGGAACATTCAAAAACTTGTTGAATGCCAGAGTTCAAAGTGATTTCTCAAATGTTGATTTCTCTAGGGATTTGGGGACCTTTAAAAACTTGCTGATGACTTCTACGTCTTGCATCTAACTTTTATTTTTCTTCATTTTTGGAAAATATGCAGAGTTGCCTTAGTAAGAGGAATGTGTGGAGTTCATGGTTTGTGCTATATTCATGCCACAGTAAGAAGAGAGACCTGTTTGTTGCTAGAGGAGACATATAAGGAAAATAAAGGGAGGAAAATATCACTCAATAGATAAGCAGTCTGGCGCAGCTTGACACTTATCTAACCCTTTCAAGAAGATATGCTGAAGATATTCCTGAAGATATGCTAGTCAGTCTTTAGAATACATTAGAAGGTTTAACTATTAACTTGCCTTAGTAAGGGAATTTGCTACAAAGCTAACCCTGGAAACTTCAGCCTTTCCAAGTCATGTTCACTTATAATTAATTCATTCCACATTGACTGAATTCTTGCTTTGTATCAGACATTGTTCTAGGTACAGCTAGCTGATAATTAAAGGAAAGGCACAATTCTTAAAGTTCATGGTTTAGTCCAGATGGTTAAGTAAAACAAACAAACAAACAAACAAACAAACAAAAACATAGTTCAGTTATTTAATTACAGATGAGAGTTCCAATTTAGTGAGATGTAGGAGTTGAGAAGATTCTGGGAAACATCTGGAAAGACTACTAGGAGAAAGTGGCCCCTGAATTCATCATTCAAGGATAAATAAAAGCTAGGCAGATGTCAAAATTGTAGTTTGTGCACATTGCTTAGGTGAGCAGCAGGAAAAATTGATGTGCATTCTGGGATCTGGAAGGAGCAAGTTTTTCTAAAGGACTGTTTAGAAAAGTGGGACTCAGTATGAGGGTCTATTTTTCAGCAGAATCAGCTGTGCTAAACTGAGCTCTTAAGTACGTAATAATCTCATTATCTCACTGTGCTTATGTTTAACATTGTAAGAGTCTTAATATTTGCAAGATGCCTATAATTTATGCCTTGTTTTCAGGCACATTGAACTATTTAATCTTCATGGCAATCTGAGGAGATTGATGTTGTTGTTGTTATTATTATTATTATTATTATTTTATGGTTGAAGAAATGAATCAAAGTGATATCAAAGGACCTGCCAAGGTCACATAGCCAGAGTGTGGCTTTATTGGACCTGAAAGAAGCCCTTACAGTTCATATTCTGAACTTGCCTATTGTACCATAGGACTTTCTTAATGGTTTACTATTATTGATTGATCCAATATATATTCATTCAACACTCTAAATATTTATGTATGTTTGTATAGTTTTATTTTTGTGTTTATATTTTTTTTATTAAAAAAAAGTTTTTTTTAATACTTTTTAGTTGTAGACGGACACAATATCTTTATTTATTTTTATGTGGTGCTAAGGATCGAACCCAGTGCCTCACACATTCCAGGCAAACACTCTATGCTGAGCTACAACCTCAGCCCTATTTTTGTGTACTTATTCAATGCCCATTTTTTGAGTACATACTGTCTGCCAGGCAGGCATTGTTCTAGATTCTGGGGAGCACAACAGTGAACAGAGCAGATGATTTCAGATTGTGAGCAGTGCTATTTAAAAACCACTGTGGTCTGAGAGTGACTGGAAATGATGACTACATGTTAATTGATTGCTTTTCTTCTTTTAGTATTTCAATATTTATAGAAGATTTCTTTCTTTCTGGGTACTCACCTAATTCATGTTATTCAGTGAAGATCTACTAAGTGCTTCCATGGCTACATCACCATGTGCAACTCTCCTGTTATTTTCATCACTGTATGAGAAATAAGTGGAAATCATTTGTTGAGAGAACAGCATGTGCCAGCCTTTTTGATGGATACTGGTTTTATTAGTCTCATGGAGGTGCCAGGATTCTCTCCCAGTTGAGTCTTTTACTGCTCATATTGTACACTGACCACTGTCTTCTTCTTAGAGGGCAAGACACAAATCCCAGAATGACTGCTCCTGCTGGTTAGATGTCTTGCCACTAGTTGTCCATACTGATGGCAACCAGCAAAGGTGTCTATCCTACAAAAACATCTTTTTCAAAGTTCTATCTCTGTAGATCCTGGTTCCTTCCTCAAACTTAAAAATTGGTGAGAATGTCTTGCTGTTTATTATTATCAAATAATACTTAGACAAAGTGTTTTTTAAGCACATAAATTGGTGAGAATGTCTTGCTGTTTATTATTATCAAATAATACTTAGACAAAGTGGTTTTTAAGCACATAATATTTTCAGCACATTGGACTCCAGATATTATCAGCACAATCAGTCTGGAATCACACGGCCTTCCTCTCTGCCACACTGGATATTCCAACATTTGAGCCAAAGTTCAACAGCAGAGTTTTGGGCAGTGCTTATTGGGGAGCACAACGGCCCCATGAGAAGAAGGATGACTCCCCTGCTCCATGGCAGCCATCTTCACCAGTTAGCTGATTATAACTTGGAAATCTTGAAGAATCAGACTTGGATGGATTAAAGATGGGGAAAGAACCATTCCAGAAGTATTTGACCCTTGGAATCCCTCCTGTGAATTCTCTTTGTGAGGGCTGGCCTTTGATACTAATGTTGAAGAACCAGGACGCTGCCCCAGTACATACAGTCTCTTCCACTGATTACTCATTGGACTTGGGAGGCATTTTAGCTTCTGTGACAGTTTCTACATCTTTAAAATGACATTAAAATATTGATATACCTCCACTTCTGTTGGGGTTTTATCCTGATTAACCTATCACAAGTAGAAAACATTGTAAGACAAAAATGCATTTGATACACCTAACTTACTGAACACAGCTTAGCCTAGCCTCTCTTAGATGTGCTCAGAACAATTACTTTAGCCTACTGTTAAACAAAATCATGTAACAAAAAGCCCATTTTATAGTAAAGTGTTGAATATCTCATGTAATTTGTTGTATACTCTACCAAAAGTGAAAAGAACAGTTGTTTTATGTCAGTAGATCAGGAAAAGATCAAAATTTAAAATTCAAAATATGATTTCTAATCGATGCATATAACTTGGACATCATTATAAAGTCACATAATCATTAAGTCAAACCATTTTAAGTTGAGGACTGTCTGTACTTCCCTGATGGATTTTTAGGTTAACAGATGCCTTCTTAGGCTCTTTAATGAGATTTGTGTACCTTTGCTTCAACACCGGCAGTTTGCTACACAAGAATCACAGGAATGTGGGGTATTATGGAAATGGTTTTAGAAGCAACTCAGTCTCTCTAATTCTCAATAATTCAGAAATAAGACTCCTCAGAGTAAGCATGCTTCCTCTGCAACTGACAGCTTCACCTTAAATAATCTACTGATTTTGTGTTCACCTAGTATTTATACCTCTCCAAATAAATGATGTAATTTGGATTTTTCCTGTTTGATGTGGAACATGCTGGTATGGCAGCATCTGAGCCAGCTTTGAACTAGAAACCTTTCTTATTCATCGTATAGTTAGGCAAATATAGAGCTACCTAGATTTATATCCTGATTCCTGTTTCAATCAGCAACAGGTTTCACCCAAAGTCTAAATTTGAGACATTTTTCTTGGAAATAACTGTGATTGTAGTAGGTATTGAGAAGTTTAAAGATGTATTAGAGGATAATGTAGGAACATAATAGAGGTTAGCTATCTGGGTAGACAGGCTCTATAAAACTGAAGCTTAGCTAAAAGCTTGAAGAGTAAACTGTGGGGCATTAAGGACTATCAGCCACTCTAGAGCAATGTGAGAAGCTGCTAGACCCCCAAGAAGATCCCAGTGTGGCCAAGCCAGATCTTGAGGAAGGAGAGGACTTCTTGGATCATCAAGTCATGTCTCCATGCATACAACACCTTGGTAATGTCTTTTTGGCTCTGAAGACTCATTGTTATGGTTGAATGTGAGGTGTCCCACAAAAGCTCACATGTGAGACAATGCAAGAAAGTTAGAGAAGAAATGATTGAGTTATGAGAGCATCGACCCAATCAGTGAATTAATTACTTTTCGGGATTAAGTAGTAACTGAAGGCAAGTGTGTGTGGCTGGAGGAGGTGGGGCATTGGAGGTGTATCTTTGGGGTATATATTTGTATCTGGCAAGTGGAAATCTCTGTCTCTGCCTGCTGATCATCATGTGAGCTGCTTCCCTTCCACCACACTCTTCCATTATGATATTCTGCCTCCCCTCGAGCACCAAGAAATGGAGTCGGCTGTCTATGGACTGAGACCTCTGAAACCTTGAGTTCTCAAATAAACTTTCCTCCTGTACAACTGTGCTGGTCAGATCTTTTAGTCACAACAGCAAAAGAGCTGACTAAAGCACTCATCATCACTCATATACAATGAATGAATATGATTATATATACTATTGGGAGAGGAGGGACAGTGTCTGGGTGGTCCCAAGTATTTGTCATGGTTAAATTGCTTATTCGGTGTGAGTTACTCTAGCTGGCTTATAGACATAAATAAACAGGAGGAGGACTTAGGACCACTTGTTAGCTGTTTTGCTGTTCCCCCAAGTTGTCATGCTGAATGTAGTAAAATGGTTCCACTTGATTTTGAGAGAATTTTCAGAGAATTTGTAGCTGCATTTGTGCAAAACTGCAAGGGTCGGGGTTAACCACAAAACCTCCCAATTTATCTTAACTTTTCAGGAAAAGGAAAGAAACTCATAAAATGCAAAACTGAGAGACACAAATATCTTTTTTTGAGTAGTGTGAGGTGGATAGGGTCTAGTTCCTGCATGCTGATGGTTAGACAGTCAAAATTTGGACAACTTTTATAAAATTAATTTATTCTGATTAGGTATATATGATAGCAGAATGCATATCGATTCATTGTACACAAATGGAGCACAATTTTCCATTTCTCTGGTTGAACATCATGTAGAATCTCACCATATGTTCGGTCATATATGTACTAGGGCAATGATGCCCATCTCATTCCACCATCTTTCCCACCCCCATGACCCTTCCCCTCCCCTACTGCCCCTTTGCCCCCTGGGAAAATTCTTCGATTCTTCCCATGTCCTCTCTCTCATTATGGATCAGCATCCACTTATCAGAGAAAACATTCAGCCTTTCGTTTTTTGGGACTGGCTTACTTTGCTTAGCCTGATATTCTCCAACTCCATCCATTTACCTGCAAATGCCATAATTTTATTCTCTTTTAATACTGAGTAATATTCCATTGTGTATATATACCACAGTTTCTTTATCCATTCATCTATTGAAGGGCATCTAGGTTGGTTCCACAGTTTATATCAGCTATTGTGAATTGAGCTGATATAAACATTGAAGTGGCTGCATCACTGTGTATACTGTTTTTAAGTCCTTTGGGTATAGACTAAGGAGTGGGATACCTGGGTCAAATGGTGATTCCATTCCAAGTTTTCTAAGGCATCTCCACACTGCTTTGAAGATTGATTGCACCAATTTGCAGCCCCACCAGCAATGTAGGAGTGTGCCTTCCCCCCCACATCCTTGCCAACACTTATTGTTGCTTATATTCTTGATTACTGCCATTCTGACTGAAGTGAGATGAAATCTTAGTTTTGATTTGCATTTCTCCAATTGCTAGAGATGTTCAGCATTTTTTTATATATTTGTTGATCGATTGTATATCTTCTTCTGAGAAGTGTCTGTTTAGCTCCTTAGCCCATTTATGGATTGGGTTGTTTGTTTTGTTGGTGTTAAGCTTTTTTTAGTTCTTTATATATGCTGAAGATTAGTGCTCTATCTGATGTGCGTGTGGCAAAAATTTTCTCCCAAAATGTGGGCTCTCTCTTTACCTTGTTGATTGTTTCTTTTGCTGAGTAGAAGCTTTTTAGTTTGAATCCATCCCATTTATTGATTCTTGATTTTATTTCTTGTGCTTTAGGTGTCTCGTCAAGGAAGTAGAGACCTAATCCAACTTGATGAAGATTCTGGCCTACTTTTTCCTCTATTAGGCACAGGGTTTCTGGTCTAATTCCTAGGTCCTGATCCAATTTGAGTTGAGTTTTGTGCATGATGAAAGATAGAGGTTTAGTTCATTTTGCTGCATATGGATTTCCAGTTTTCCCAGCACCTTTTGTTGAAGAGGCTATGTTTTCTCCAATGTATGTTTTTGGCACCTTTGTCTAGTATGAGATAACTGTATTTGTCTCTGTGGGTTTATCTCTCTATCTTCTATTGTGTACCATTGGTCTACATGTCTATTTTGGTGCCAATACCATGCCATTTTTGTTACTATAGCTTTGTAGTATAGTTTAAGGTCTGGTATTATGATGTCTCCTTCTTCACTTTTCTTGCTAAGAATTGCTTTGGCTACTCTCGGTCTTTCATTTTTTCAAATAAATTTTATGATTCTTTTTTCCATTTTTATAAGGAACGATGTCAGGATTTTAATTGGAATTGCATTTAATCTGTATAGAGCTTTGGGTAATATGGTCATTTTGACAATATTGATTCTGCCTATCAATTTTCTCCTAGCATGGGAGAACTTTCTATCTTCTAAGATCTTCTTCAATTTCTTTCATTAGTGTCCTGTAATTTTCATTGTAGAGGTCTTTCACCAGTCTTGTTAGATTGATTCTCAAGTTTGAGGCTATTGTGCATGGAGTAGTTTTCCTGATTTCTCTTTCAGAGGATTCATTGCTAATGTATAGAAATGCATTTGATTTGTGGGTATTGATTTTATATCCTGCAATTTTGCTGGATTCATTTATTAATTCTGGAAGTTTTCTGGTGGAATTTTTTGGATCCTCCAAGTATAATATAATGTCATCTGCAAATAATGATAGTTTGAGTTCTTCTTTTCCTATTTGTATCCCTTTAATTTATTTTGTCTGTCTAATTGCTCTGGCTAGAGTTTCAAAGACTATGTTGAATAAGAGTGGTAAAAGAGGGCATCTCTGTCTTATTCCAGTTTTTAGAGGGAATGCTTCCAATTTTTCTCCATTTAGGATGATGCTGGCCTTAGGTTTAGCACAAATTGGTTTAACAATGTTGAGGTATGTTTCTACTATCCCTAGTTTTTCTAGAGTTTTGAACATGAAAGGGTGCTATATTTTGTCAAATGCTTTCTCTGCATCAATTGATAAAATCATATGATTCTTATCTTTAAGTCTATTGATGTGATGGATTATGTTAATTGATTTCCATATGTTAAATCATCCTTGCATTCCTGGAATTAACCCCACCTGATCATGGTGCACTATCTTTTTAATATGTTTTTGTATGCAATTTGCCAAAATTTTATTGAGAATTTTTGCATCTATGTTCATCAGGAATATTGGTCTGAAATTTTCTTTCTTTGATATGCTTTTGTCTGGTTTTGATATCAGGGTGGTACTAGCCTCATAGAATGAGTTTGGATGGGTTCCCTCCTTTTCTATTTCATGGAATAATTTGAGGAGTACTGGTATTAATTCTTCTTTATACATCTTATAGAACTTAGCTGAGAATCCATCTGGTCCTGGGCTTTTTTTGTTTGGTAGGCTTTGATGGTGTCTTCTATTTTCTTCCTTGAAATTGATCTGTTTACGTTGTGTATGTCCTCTTGATTCAGTTTGGGTAGGTCATATGCCTCTAGAAATTTGTTGATGTCTTCAGGGTTTTCTATTTTCCTGGAGCATAGATTTTCAAAATAGTTTCTAATTATCCTCTGTATTTCAGTAGTGTCTGTCATGATATTTCCTTTTTTATCACAAATTTTAGTAATTTGAGTTTTCTCTCTCCTTCTTTTTGTTAGAGTGGCTAAGAACTTGTCGATTTTATTTATTTTTTCAAAGAACCAGATTTTTGTTTTGTCAATTTTTCGACTTGTTTTGTATCAATTTCATTGATCTCAGCCCTGATTTTAATTATTTCCTATCTTCTACTTCTTTTGGTGTTGATTTGTTCCTCTTTTTCTAGGGCTTTGAGATGCAATGTCAGGTTATTTATTTGTTGACTTTTTATTCTTTTAATGAATGTGCTCAATACAATGAACTCATACCACTGCCTTCGTAGTGTCCCAGAGATTTTGATATGTTGTATCAGAGTTCTTATTTACCTCTAAGAATTTTTTTATCTCCTCTCTGATGTCTTCTGTTATCCCTGTGTCATTCAATAATATATTATTTAGTTTCTAGGTATTGGGGTAGTTTCTATTTTTTATTTTATCATTGATTTCCAATTTCATTCCATTATGGTCAGATGGAATGCAGGGTAGTATCTGTATGTTTTTGTATTTGCTAAGACTTGCTTTTTTGCATAACGTGTGGACTATTTTGGAGAAGGATCCACGTGCTGCTGAAAAAAACGTGTATTCACTTGTTGATGGATGGTATATTCTATATATGTTTGTTAAGCCTAAATTATTGATTTTTTTATTGAGTTCTATAGTTTGTTTAGTTTTTGTTTGGAAGATCTATCCAGTGGTGAGAGAGCTGTGTTAAAGTCACTTAGTATTATTGTGTTGTGGTCTATTTGATTCTTGTAGTTGAGAAGGTTTTTGTTTGATATACATGGATGCCCCATTGTTTGGGGCATATATATTTATGATTGTTATTTCTTGTTGATATATGATTCCATTTAGCAGTATGAAATAACCTTCTTTAACACTTTTCACTAACTTTAGTTTGAAGTCCACTTTATCTGATATGAGGATGGAAATCCCTGCTTGTTTACATGGTCCATGTGAGTGATATGTTTTTTTCCCCATCCTTTCACCTTCAGTCTGTGGATGTCTTTTCCTGTGTTATGAGTCTCTTGAAGGCAGTATATTTTTGGGTCTTTTAAAAAATCCAATCTGTCATTCTATGTTTTTTAACTGATGAGTTTAGGCTATTCAGATTCAGTGTTATTATTGAAATATGATTTGTAATCTCAGTCATTTTGGTTTATTTTTGTTTTAAGTTTCACTTGATTTTTCCTTTGATTGGCCTTTCTTTTAGTGTAGCTTCACTCTGTGCAGATTTTAAATTTGGTTATAATTTCCTCTTCATGGAATATTTTGCCAAGAATGCTCTGTAGTGCATGCAGTCTTTCTCGCTGTAAATTCTTTTAACTTTTGTTTATCATGAAGGGTTTTTATTTCATCATCAAATCTGAAGCTTAATTTTGCTGGATATAAGATTCTTGGTTGGCATCCATTTTATTTCAGAGCTTGTTATATGTTTTTCCAGGATCTCCTGGCTTTGCACTTCTGGGTTGAAAAATCTGCTGAGATCTGAATTGGTTTCCCCCTATATGTAATCTGATTTCTCTATCTCACTGTCTTTAAAATTCTGTCCTTATTCTGTATACTAGGCATTTTCATTATAATGTGTGTTGGTATAGATCTGTTGTAATTTTGTACATTTGAGGTCCTGTAAGCCTCTTGTGTTTGATTTTCCAATTCATTCTTCATGTTTGGGAAATATCCTGATATTATTTCATTGAAGAGATTGTGCATGCCTTTGGTTTGAAACTCTGTGCCTTTCTCTATCTTGATATATCTTAGAGTTGGTCTTTTGATGCTATCCTATGATTTTGGATATTCTGTCCATAGTTTATTACCATCTTCACTGTATGGTCAACTTTATTTTCAAGATTATATATTTTGAGCTGGGCATGGTGGTGCACACCTGTAATTCCAACACTTTGGGAGGCTGAGACAGGAGAATCACAAGTTCAAAGCCAGCCTCCGCAATGGTGAAGTACTAAGCTACTCAGTGAGACCCTCTCTATATATAAAACACAAAATAGGGTTGAGGATGTGGCTCAGTGGTTGAGTACCCCTGAGTTCAATCCCTGGAACCAAAAAGAGAAAAAAAAGAGTGTATATTTGTCTTCATTATCTGAAGTTCTGTCTTCCAAGTGATCTAGTCTGTTGGTGATGCTATTGAGTTTTTTATTTGGTTTATTGTTTTCTTCATTTGAAGGATTTCTGTTTGTTTGTTTTTCCAGAATTTCTATCTCTTTCTTGAAGTAGTCTTTTGCTACCTGTATTTGCTCTCTTATCTCTTTGTTGAAGTGATCAATTTTTGCCTGTATTTGCTCACTTAAGTAATTCTTTAATTCATAGATCATTTTAATTATGTACATTCTGAACTCCTTCTCTGACATTTCATCAACTGTGCTATCAATGAATTCTATTATTGTAGCATCTTGGTTTGTTTGGGGCACTTTCTTCCCTTGTTTTTTCATGTTGATTATATGTCTTCCTTTCTTGCACTGTGGATCTGAGGGATTCCAGTTTCCACCCTATAATCTTGTAGTGCCCCTGCAGATTACCTGTGCCTCACCTTTGTGTTCACTTTCAGTCCCCAGCAGGTGTCCCTAGATGGATGTTATACAACTAAAGACAGTAGTGGCAATAGTGGAGGTAACTCAACATAGCAGTGGGTCTGGCCCAAAATGGGTGCAACCAAATTTCAGATATGGGACTGAAAGGATGGGACTTACCATGACTTTGGCTACCGGTTCAGAGATGCAGAGCTTTGGCATGCTGTGTTGTGGTGGGCAGCTGTCTCCAGGCCCTGTCTGTTGTCCCAAGATAGAGGCTACTACGTGGGAAGGGCTATAGGGATGGCTGCAGTGTCCCAAGATGGGTGCGGGCCGAGAGTGACAGCGTGAACCTCTACTCTGCACAGGGATGGTTCTGGGATTGGGCTGTTACACAGGTCAGCAGTGGCAGCCCTGGGCCTGACCTGAGCCTGGGCTCCTGCTGGTCAGCAGTCTAGGACAACTTTAATTCTGTTGTAGATGCTATATTTGGTTTCTTTGCTTATAGCTGTGGCTATGTTCTTTGAAAAGAAAACTCATAAGGACTGGTTTGTGATCCACAAGTACTTTGCTCATTCATAGGCCCCACCCTTCGTCATTTTGCAAGTGTATTGAACTCTGGGATTAATGACCTCTCTCTTTCCCCAACCAGTTTAACTTGATAGAAGTCTTCAACAGAGCTTGACAAATCAGACATTTGGTCTAAAATCTGAAACTGTTGGCAATTGACTCCATCATAGAAAATCCTTATCACTCATATCATTACCTCTGATATAAAGCAGAAAGGGGAGATCTGCTCTTCCACAGCTGTTCCAAAATTTTTTACTTTTTGTTTCTCCTTGTTTTGAAATGATACAAGGACTGTTCTTGGATCACAATTCATCCTGTCATGTGATATAGCTTTTCTGGTGATGTAGAAAAATAAGAGTCTTAAGTGTATTTTTGGAATAAATTTGTCTTGGTTTTACATTTCACTGAAAAAGTTAACACTTGTGTATGCTAACATGTTAGTATAGGGTGGTGGGATAGAACTTGGCACGTGGAATTAGACCCGCATTTGAATTCTTTTCACATTTTAACTGTGTAAACTTATATAAGTGTCTTTAATACTCTAAACCTTGTTTGTGACTTTAGTAAAATAGGCATACTAACAGTAACTCCCTTATTGGGTTGTTGTGAAATATATAAACATTCAATTAATGGTAGGTAGTTATAACATGAGATTATGTTTTAAGGGTAGCATCCAAGTGCTCATGCATGCTGTGAGAATTAAGGAAGTTGAGTTGTATTTAACTTGGGTCCCATGAAGCAACAGATGATTTGGAATTGGGAGTAAGGATAAAGGAGTGATTGAATTTTTTCATTTGGGAAAAACGCATATTTTGCAGTTGAAAAAATAGTTCATGAACTAGATTGAAACTTCTCCCAGTCAATGTGAGCCAACTCAGCTGAATGTCTGCTACTTGGGACTGGACAGTGAGGGATGCCATACAAAGCTCTTCTGTGTCCAGGTTGAGTAATGGCCATATGATACTCCCAGGCATACCTTCCTAGCCACATGACACACTGCCATGCCAAGCACAGAGAGTCTGTATATTTCTCTTTCCTGTTATTACACATTCCATACTGATTCAAATGTAGAATGAACATTTGAATAACCTATGTGTTGAAATTGAATCTGGTGAGACAAACTTTTAGAGACTCTCTTTTAATAAGAGAGAATGAGAGAGGAGAGAGAGAGAAAGAGAAAAAAAGAGAAAGGAAACCAGAACTATATATTTTGCTTCCCCACCCAGCAACTAAGACATAGACTCTAAGCACCCAATGTCACTGAAAGTGCATCTCATGAAGAAGACATGGCTATCCTACAACAGGTAACTTTGTACCTAGGTAAATACAAGTGAATTGTGGAACATATATTTAAGATGCTTCCAGACAAGTTTGGAACATGCAGAAAGAGTTGGAGAACACTATTTGGTTGTGTTGAGGCTAGGAGTGTGGAAAAAAATCTGATATTTTATAGAGACAGACCAAGATTTTATAATCAAGGGCTTTGTAGATGAAGTAGAATGTTGTTTGGAAATTCTGCACTGGAATCATGGTTTGGTGGAGAGAGAGGGACACTGAAGTCCTTTAGAGGTGTTGGCAGAATAAGGCAGCACCCTGAAGCTGACAGAGGTGTGGATGATTCCTTAGGCCACCCTGAGAGTGAAGGGTGGACGTGGCATGAAGAGGTGGGGTGGGGTGGAGTGGAGTGGCTTCATCATAGGAATCAAGAGCCACAGGGTGAAGTCAGCAAACAACGATTGGAGTGTGAAGCGTTGAGAATACGGAATCTGAGGGAGAAAAGGTTGAGTGTGAAAGGAGGATTCCTTGAAGTTGAGGGAGGACTTTTACAGTATTTCCCTGGCATAAAATCTTTCCAAATTGTTTCTAGTGAAGGTGCACACATGATATTTTGATATACATAGTGTTTCTTACTTTCCATTGTTGAATATTTTTTGAGGTAAGACCACCTAGAATCCACTCCATTATACAATTTCTAGTACTCAATATGTATGGCTAACTATAGCCCTCATGCTGTACATTAGCTCTCTAGACTGATTTATCTTACACATCTGCAAGTTTGTATCCAATGACCTGTTTTTCTCCATTTCTTTTCCTTACCTGCCCCTGGTAACTACCCTTATGGTGTCCCAGTTCTACTGTTTATAAGTATTCAACTTTTTAAATTTATTTTTTATTATTTGTTTCACTTACAAGTGACATCATGCACTTTCTTTCTGTGCCTGGCTTATTTCACTTAGGGTAATGCCCTCCAAGTTCATTTGTATTGTCACAAATGGTAGGATTTCCTTCTTCCTAAAGGTAAATATATTGCAGTGTATAAATATTCCACAATTTCTTTATGCATCTTTCTGGGGACACTTCCATTGTTTCCATGTCTTAGCTTTTGTGAAATAGTGCTTCAATGACCATGGGAGTGAAGATATCTCTATTGGATGCTGATTTCATTTACTCTGGATATGTAACTTTTTTATTTTTAATGTCACAAGACTGAATTAGTTGAGGTATTGATAAGAAGGAGCACCCTAAAATGTGTAACTTAAAAAACGTGTAAGAGTTTAATTAAGAAGTGGTATTGATAGATGTGGGTAGAGTATAGGGAAGCCACAGGTAGCCATGGAGGGTGGAGAGTGTTTTCATCCCAGCCTGAAGGGACAAAGGAGTAGAAGTTCCTGGAACCCAGTGGGGAGCATTGGGCCTGGCCCAGAAGGCTGCTGGACAGAGCTACTGCAGGCCAGTGGGCTAGTCTCCAGGGCAGGAGTAAGTGGAGAGGCATGGAGATTCCATGTTTCCACTTATAATCAGAAGGACTCTCTCTGCATGTGATTCTACATTGATTTCTTCGACAAGGATTTCTTCCTTGATTCCAAGAAAGAGGGAGAAAAGACCATTTTTATGTCAACCACCCTTTGCAGCCACTGAAGGGGAAATTGAGCAATCTCAGGAAACTAGTGGTGTATTTGGTGGAGGTGAAGAGGGAGCCTGAGATGTTGGGATTCATTGAGCTTCATGCCACAGTAAGAAGCTTGTCTGTAAGTCTGCATATTTACAACTCATCCCTTTGCTTGCTTTAGGAATATCCATTGTAACCACACAGGCTAAATACACCCAAAATACATTTTGCTTTAAATATCCACTATATGAAAATGCAAGGATATAACCACAACTCAAAAGAAGCAGAAACTCTCAGGCTGCCTCTTCTTCAAGGGGAGCTTGTCCTAGCAATTTTTACCAAATCCCCCTATTCTTGGTGAATTCTAAAAGAAAGAGGGGTAGGAAAACAAAACAAAATCTCAGAAAACAAAAACAAAATCAAGATGAATAAACCCTTCCATTTCAGTTTAGTGTGTGGTAGGGAAGAGGCAGTGGTTTTAAAACCTGGTCCTAAATGTTGGCTTGGACTCTAGTTATGTGATGTGGGCAAGTTATACCATCTCTCTAAGAATCAGAATTTTCATCAACAAAATGGAGTTAGTTGTTTTGAGAATTAAAGATGATATTTAAAGTGGTTAGCATGTTATCTGTTATTTTCCAAGTACTTAATAAATATTGCCCATTATTATTAATGATTGAAAGTCATCTCCTGCATCATCGTCTGCTTAGTATATGTCTTTTATTTAGATTCAAAAGCCATAAAGTGTCTCAGTCCCCAATTTCAATATGTGTTCCAGCATTCTTTCCACAGTTCTTTATGGCCCCCGGCACCCTTCCTCTGCACTGTCCTGTTCTATTCCCTCCTCCACGGCTTCCTCAAGGGGTTGGACTTCTCTGCAGAATGGTTTCATAGCCCCAGCCACCTGCAAGCCAGATAGTAAGCAACTGCTGTTTGGCTTGGCTATTTGCTTGACACCAACCTGCTGCTGGTGGATGCCTGGGCTTTTAAAGAGAAAGATCTTTCCAAGTGATAACAAACTTCCAATTACACATTTGTTACCCTAAATTCATCAGGCCTGCTGCAGTAAACAAACTGTCCTTGGTACTTGTTTCCAAGAACAACTTTAGTTTAAAAAATAAAATTTCTGTCCATATTTAATATTTGTTTTTCATTTTGAGTTTAAAAGAAAAATGCATGGGTCCCTACTTTCCTAAGGAAGCTGTTCTTCCAATTATCTCCACTGGTGTTTTATGCTTTGCCTTCAGTGTACCTAAATGGTTCCCTGGGGTTTACCCTCAGCTCCTTTTGTCGGTTCCTAGGAAAACTGATGATAATATATTCAATCAGGCAAGGGTTTAATTTGTGTCACCTTGGGGCTGGTTCATATTTAATTGTAAACCTTTTTTTTCTCATAAAACTTATCTAGGAAATGTTGAGATTTGGTTTTAGCTCTGGATTTAAATTCTCCTTTCTTTTGCTTTTCAGCTAGCAGTGCTTTTTTTGTTGTTGTTGTTGTTGTTAATGTTTCCAATATTTTACTGCATCTCTTTCTCCTTTAGAGAGCTTAATCCATCCCTAGTTTCTAAATTAAAGAAGAAGTCCTTGTCTGTCCCCATCCTCTTTGATGAGTGAGGAGACAACAAAAACAAAATTAAAACATCCAGACATCTGAGTCAATGAGAGGAGAGCTTTGTGTTTGGCCTTGGTTTCTGAGGACTTACTGGCCATGCAGGTCTAGCCCTTGGAGTAGCACTGGGCTTGACTTTGGCAGGAACAGGCAGGGCTGCCTAACATTGCCTGCCTCCTGCTGAGAAGCATGCTAGGCAAGAGAGAAGTGGGTCTCTTCTCTCCCACTGAAGACCTGTGAGAGGAGTTTCCCCTGACCTAGGTCCTCAACAACCAATCTTCTTGTCTTCCATAACCTTCCAAATAGTGGGCCACTCAGTATTTTTCTGCTGCTACTAAGATACTTTTCTCTTCCCTTCAATCTTTCTCTCCACAGAATCAGGCCCAGGTAGTTGAGAAGTCTGGCTCCTTCTATTGCAGTTTCAGGAGACAAAAGCAAAAGTTATTTCTTCTCTAAAAAGAGAATGGCATTGCTCTGGTATCAGCTAATTTTCTAATGCTCCTGATCTTTATACTCACTACTCCAGCATTTTTCTTAATTTGAATGATTCATACATAAAGGTTGCAGTAACTGGAGTTGAGGGAGAAAGGGCAAGAAGGCATTCGCTGGGGACTGTTTGAAAGAAAGGTGGAAGGAGAACTCTGGGTTATATATTTCCATGCAGAAGTATGAATGCAGAAATAAAATCATACCCTTCACCATGGCAGCAGCATGCTTGTGTGCTCACTACCTTCTTTTTGAACCCTTCTCCCTTTCCTCTCATCACCAACAAAATAGGAAACTCCACTTGTGCCACGCAGGTCCTCTTTTCTCACCTCTGATCTCTCTGTGCTATCTCCGTGTTAGGCACTTGTTTCATTTGGGCTACTGTAGCAAAACATCTAAGACTGGACACTTCAGAAACAACAGACATGGGCCTCTCACAATTCTGGAGGATGGAAAGGCCACAATCAAGGCCCTGGCAGGTCTAGTGGCTGGTGAGGGCCCAGGCTCTGCTCCAAGACAGTGCCTTGTTGCTGCTTCCTCTGGGGGCCAGGTACACTGTGTCCCTTCAAGGCACAAAAGAGGGAGGGGACCAGCTAGTGCTTCTGAGCTCTTTTATAAGAGCATTGTTTTATTTAGGAGAACAGCAATCACTCCCCAAAGCCCTGGCTCTTAATACCATCACATGGGTGACTAGATTTTAACTATGGGTTTTGAGAGATCATAGCAAGTGCTCTGTCTCCCTCTGTCTAACCGCCCCTTAACGTTTAGGCCTCCAAATCCTTCTCTTGATATATCTTCTTGTGAACTCATTTACTTTCAAAATGTTCACGTTTTAGTTCTTTTCACATGACTTTCTACAATACATGGACAGTGCACTGTCAAAAGAAACCAGAGGTTTCCAAGTTATAACTCCTCAGGTTCCCCCAGATTTGTCTCTCTCTCGCCCTTTATTTGTCAAAGACACTACCACACCTTCAGGTTCCCTGATTCCAAATCAGAAACCTCCTTAGTCTCTTTCGCACTTACCCACTCAGTAACTTAATCTCGTATGCCATTTCATCATAATCATTTCACATATGCTCCTGTTTTAATTTTTAGAATAACTTGTTCAATATTTTCCTTATTTTGAAAGTCATTTTTATGTACATTTCAGGAAACAAAACTGAACAGTACAGAAAAGAAGAAGGAAGAAAATAATTTCACCTATAATTACACCACACAGAGAAAACTGCTACTTAATGCATTTTCAGTTTGTTTCCTGTGTATTTATCTATGTGTGTATGTAACAAAAAGATGAAATCATATTTTTTTTCAGGTACTCTATTACTTGGCAAGAATTTATAAACATTTTTATGTTTATAAACATAAAAATTTTGTTTTTATTTTAAATCTAAATTTTGATTTTTGATTGTTTTATAGCTTTTAATTGAATAGGTATTTAACCAATCATGCTGTGAATTTATTATCATTTTTCATTATTGAAGCAATATTTGATATGTACCAGTAAGACATACAGGGAAGGCCTGATGGATTTTATTCTATGCACATTAAAACTTTTATGTGGCCAATGAAATGAATAAGATTAATACAAAATGATAAAAAAAAGGAGATCTGAAAATTATAAGTGAGTGACAATGGGGAAAAAGTCAAGTGACATTATTAAAATTAGTAAGGCAAGGAGTAAAGGCCTTAAAATTTAACATTCTTTTTAAAAAGGCACACTCTGTAAGATTTCATGTCTGATTCTAAAAATAACTTTTATTTACCTATCCTTATTTGTTTAACCAAATGTATTCTTCATTTTTATTCCTATTTTTGAATTTCAACTCATTACAGAGTGATTTTTGGAGCATATTTTTTTTTCAGACAAAGTATTTTTTAATGACTCTCCTTTTAGCCTTTAGGACAAATAATGTCTTCTTTCTATTTACTTTGGTAGCCTTTTCTTTCCTCCTTTCCTACTTTTATGCCTCTTTAAACAACCTTTAAATGCAGAGATCTGGGCAGCTCACAACCTAGGTTTTGTTCTCTTTCTATTCTACATTCTCTTACCAGATGATTTGAACCACAACCCAGTATTAAGTACCTATTTTACTTTATGTGTTATATATTTTACTTTAAACCAGGTCCTCTGAATGGCATATCTGATTCCTTCTCTTAAAGTCTCAAAGGCATCTGGGTGGTTTTATCTAAAACCAAGTACATCATCTTTGTTTCAAGCCTAGTTCTTTTCTAGAATTCCCTTTCTCAATGAATTGTGCCATCTTTCATCCATTCACACAAGCCAGGAAAAGTGATGATCCTTTGAAAGTCTCTTTTCTTGGATGACGTCTAATCCATCATCAAGTCCCATTGATTTGCATTTCCTAAATACTTCTGGAATCAATCTATTCTGCATCTCCTCCATCACTCCAGGCCAACACACCATTCCACCTGCTAGAACACTGAAGTTCCTTAAAAGGTGTTCTGAGGACCCAGAGTCTGCCACTGATCAAATTTAACTACAGTGATTTTTTTAAACAAAAGCTATATGATGTAAAAAAAGTTTGTTTTTCCTTGGAAGACAGCAATACAAATGACTTTATGGATTGACTTTGTATTTTGTAACTTGGTTAAATTCAAGGTTGAATGCCTTTTGTAGATTTCAAGGGATATGTTTATGTGGGAAATCATGTATATGAACAAAGACATTTTTTTGATGGCAATTTATATACTTTTTAATTTTTAATTTGTTTTATTACATTGATGACTACATAGAGTGATGTTAAATACATGCCATAAGAAAGGACATTCTTCTCTTTCTCCTGATCTTAGAAGAATTTAGTGTTTCACCATAATGTATGATATTAACTACAGATTTTTATAGATGTCCCTCATTGGATTAAGAAACCATTTCAATTCTAGTTTGTTGAGAGATTGGTTTTTAAATCACGTATGGGTGCTGAAGTTTATTCTTTTTGCATTTAAGGAGGTCATCATATTATTTTCTTTTCGGGCCATTGGTATGAAGAATTACAATGATTAATTTTTGAAATTAGAAGTGACCTTGCATTCCTGAAATAAATTCTACTTGTTCATAGTGTTTTACCTGTTTTATATATTGATTGTTGATATGTTGTTAAGGCCTTCTATCAATGTTTCTTAGTGATGTTGGTCTATATTTTCTTTTCTTCTGTCTTAAATGTTGGTATCAAGTAAGTGTCCCCAAAGATGAGTTGAGAAGGGTTCCTTATTTTCTATTTTCTGGAAAAGTATGTGTAGAATTAGTTTAGTTTTTCCCCTTAAATATTTTGAAAAACTTACCAGTAAGTTATCAGGGGTTGGAGTATGTTTTGTTTGTTTTTTATAAATTTATAATAATTGATATATAATATTCAGTATATGCTTAATGTGAAAAGTTTTATCTTAACATCTGTAGGATCCACAGTAATTCCTCCTCTTTTGAAAATAGTTATTAGTCATTTGTTCCTTCTATTACTTGATCAGTCTGACTAGAGAGTATATCAGTTTTATTTCTCTTTCTAATATGCCCAGTTTTGGTTTTGTTAATTTTGATCTATTGTCTTTTTGTTTTCTGATTTCTTAATTGTTTGTTCTTTTCCTTACTATCTCTTACTTCTGCTTACTTGGGGCTTAATTCATTTATTCTTTTTCTGGGTTATTAAACTGGAATCTTATGTCATTGATTTGACAATTTTCTTTTATCCTAATATAAATATTTAATATTAGGCCATTCCTTTGAATACTGCTTTAGCTGTCTTTTTTACTTTTCATCTTTTATATTTTCATTAGGAAATATATACTAATTTTCCATGTGATTTCTTCTTTGACCTACGGATTATTTAGAAACTTGTTGCTCAATTTCAAAATGTTAGGGATTTTCCAGATTTTTAAAATTTTTTTTATTTTTGTTTGTTTAATTTCATTGCATTTAAAAAATATTTTGTATGGTTTAAATCCTTTAAAATTAGTTAATGATTGTTTAAATCTGATCCTATAACTTATTGTGTTTAAATTCAAGTATTTAAATTAGACCATATGGTCTATTTTAATGAATGACACAAGCACTACTGAAAAGAAAACATTCTGCATTGTGGGATGTTTTGTAACTATCAGTTAGGTCTAACTGATTGGTAGTAAGCAGAAGCGAAGCAACAGTAAAAAATAGAATAGAAATTAATAAAACAGAAGACCAGAATAATAGATAAAATTAATGAAACAAAAAACTAGTATATTGGGAAGGTAAGTAAAACTAATATACCCTCTAGTCAGATTCACTGAAAAAAAGGAGTTATTAAAAGAGGGAAGAATCACTATGAATCTTACAGATATTAAAAAGTTTAGATAATATTAGGAAGTACTTATGTCAATATATTTGTACAAGTCTTCTGTGTTCTTACTGATTTTCCTTGCTAATTGTTAGCTCAAATGCTGAGAAAGGAATGCTAAAATCTGAGCCCAAGATCTTTAAGAATTTATTTCTCTCAGGGCTTTAGTGGATTATGGTTTTCACTTTTTACGGAAAGGGAGCTCTAAAGTGCTCCCAAGACTGTCTCTTGGGTTTCCTGCCCTCTCCTAGTATTATGAGAAAACAATAGAGGCCCATAAAGAAAAGATGTGAAGTCAGACATTCCTTGTGTTTGGGTCTTTCATGAATTCTAAACTGTCATGGTAGCCTCTGTTTGTCCTGTAAGGTTTTATTAAAATTCAATTCCTCTCTTCTTACAGGGCATTCATTTCTTTTTCTCATGCCATGCCATAAGAGACAGTTGCTGTTTTCATTTCCTCTCACAAGGAATAGTCGTCATTTGGATTTTGGATAACCTAGTCGTCTCGTACAAAACTCTGTGATGAGCTGAAAAACAGTTGACGATTTTATAGATTACCTGGCTTTGCCTACATCTTAAGTGGAAGCATTACTCAACTTGAAATGCTTCTCAAACAGAATTTTAATCTGGACTTCGAACCCACTCACAAAGGTAACTGATTGGACTATTTCTAAATTTTGCCCAGTGAATTGGCTTACTTCTTAACTTCCTGGCTTATGATTTAGCATTAAGGACTTCTAAACATTAACCTTGTGTTTCTGTCTTTCAAAATTGTGTTTTATTATGTTTTTATCCAGTTCTTTTTGCCTTAGTAGATGCATGAATTCTTTAAAAAAATTTTTTTAAACCTAAAAAAATCAGAAAAAGACATTATTTAAATTCAGTTCCAAAAAGCTTATCCCCCATCATGTTGATTGATTCAGCATCATTTCTCTCCATCATTTCAAACTTTCAGGATAAATTTCTAAGCCTGAGACTCTATATCTTCCTCTTTTATTGTTATTGATTTTTAAATACTATTATTTATGATTTAGTGGTCTTTCCTGATTTTGTGTTCTGCTTATATTTCTTCAACATAAATTCATTTTTATTTCCTTCAACATTGTTCTTAACAGGTTATCATATAAAAAATAGCAACACATAGTTTTTATATTTTCTCAATAGTTGGATAGCATCTTTTAGGTTTTTCTGAGTGAGATTCACTATTTTTCAAATTTCACTTTTTATTTTTTGTGTATCTGCTATTTCAATATTATTTAAAATTTCTCAAAGGATAAGACTGGCTCCTTCTTGATCTTTGTTCTACTAATTCTCCTAAGTTTCCTTTTACTTTCATTATCTTTTTCCTTATGTTTATTTCCCCTGGCCTACACTATGCAATATATGAAACCAATATAGAAATAAAGAATTATATACCAGAAAACTGTTATTTAAGAAATAGTAGCAAACAACTAGGATTATTTTATGCAGTATAAATAGATTATTTGTTGATAATTGCATTGTATGAAGATATTTGTTATTTATTATTTTCTCAGAAATCTTCCAAAGGAACATATTCTAACATTTGATAAAATATATAAACTTTGAGTTAAGAAAATTTCAGCATAGAGATACACTTAAAAGATGCCTATAAGGAGTTTCAATTTGGCTGTTTTTTTAATACAAAGATTTCCATGTTGATTATAGAAATTATACTTCACAATAAATACTTTTATGAAAATTATGTATAGATAAAAATGTATATAATCAGGGTTAAACTCTTTTTTGCTTTTCAGAAGGCTTTTGAAATAAGTCACTACAGATCATGACTTATTTTAGGGATGCAATTTCTTTCAATATACCTGGGATGGACAGATGGTACCACAAGAAACCAGTTCTGGATTTCCGTATCAGAGGCAATTCATTACATACAGCAATGAAGGATGACCCAGACCCTGAATTTTACAAGTGAATGTCTACAAGACAACGTCATATGCAATTTCTTCTCTTAATTCCTGCAAGCTAATTTCATCATTGCACATTAATTTTCCTTTTGAAGTTTTACCTCAGATCTTTCCAAATTTGGTCAGTATTGATAACAGATGAATAGTTACAATGAATTTGGAGGGGACCATAAGAATCAAATTTGGAATTTGAAAAATTTCTACAGGCAGAATTTATATTCATACAGCAGAGCAGCAATTTGAGGGAGAAGGGTGTCACACTTGCTGAAGGACTGAGCACAGGACACCATTAGCATAACAGGTTGACAATGACAGACATAAAACTGGACTCCCAGTGATGACATCAGCAATCTTCTCTGTATCACACATTTGTGGTTTCAGCTTTCTCTCTGCTTAATGGTCTATATTGCTGAGCAGAGATGGTAATGCTGAGCATGTGGCTCTCACCTAGGGATCCTCAGATATATCCAAATCTTAGAAAGAAGTGTGTTCACAACAGAATTAATAAAACTATCTTAAAAGACTGAAGTGTTTTACTGTGGTTTTTTAAATACTTGGTTGCATAAGAGGGTAGAAACCAGACTGTGGTGGGCTTAACTCATGCTGCTGGAAATTGAG
Source organism: Geosciurus inauris (assembly GCA_004024805.1). Classification (NCBI taxonomy): domain Eukaryota; kingdom Metazoa; phylum Chordata; class Mammalia; order Rodentia; family Sciuridae; genus Geosciurus; species Geosciurus inauris. The sequence continues at coordinate 28,043 of PVHX01015342.1, forward strand.
CCTCATCAGCAGTGGTCAGAATTCCTTTATGCATGTGGTAAAGTCAGAGCTGATCAAAAGTTATTTTGGGAGCAGCCACTGTACCCACCCTAATACTCCACATCTTTCTCCCTCTCAGACTCAAATTCCAGGTCTATCTGGTGTTTCTTCTGTTGCAATGGAAACAGGGATTCTAGAGTAGAAGTGTCTATAAAAACAAAACAAAACAAAACACAGAAAGCCTATGGGCAGATAATACTATTAATTGAAATTCTGTGTGTAGCATAGGACCAATTATTCCATCATGCTGGTATATACATTACTGTGGGGTGGCCAGCACCTTGCCAGGTACTTTTGCCTGCTCAGAGATATAAGTCTCTGAAGAACTTAAAGTCTCAAATAATTAGTAAAGATCAAAAGACAGAGTCAGAATTATAGTTTTAAGGAATGGAGCCCCTGAATGGAGCACCTGATAGGCTCAGCCCACCCGGGAGCTGGAGCTGGGCAATTAGAAAATGGCTCTGTTCATTTATCTAAAGGGGGAGCATCAAAGGCAAGGAGAAGGTTTCAGAGGTGGAGTTTTGCTTCATAGTGTCTTGCAGTCAATCCGCAGGTTGATTGGCATCTTGGCAGGTCACACCCATCTCTGAAAGGCTGTGTGGCTACAGCAAGTCATTCCATCTCCAGTGCTGTGCGGAACATGGGGCAGAACTGAATAGGGCTCACATATGTCTGGACAGTCTTGGCTAGAGGAAATTTCCACTGGATGTTCCCAGACACCAGGTCCTCCTATTCACTGGCTGTGGTGCCAATTTTTGGTTCACACATAGCCCATGGACTGCTCTCAACAATACATACTATAATTATGCAGCTATATATCTTGGAGTTTCCAAGATCACCCCAGTTTTAATAATCTTGATTATGAGACATTTATGATATTCTGGAAAATCTATCATATTATGACTAGTAGCTGAGTAAGTAAAATCTGTATTACAATAAAACTGTACAGGTCAGAAAATACTAAGAACCCCAATAGAGACAAACTGGCTATAGAAATATTGTGAGCCGGGCCCTGCACCTCAGGGGCTACTCTATATTCCATAAAATATTGTAATTTTCTAGGCACAGCAGTTGCAGCAACAAAGCCCAACTGAGCGAGAAAAGAGTGACATTTCCAGAGTGCAAACATAATTGTTTTGTGCTCCACTCTCCAAATTGTTGACATTTCATAATTGTGCTGCACTTGACATTTATTTAACTATTATAAAGACTTTGAAGGATTAGAAAAACATTCATACTTTTTTTTTTCTTTTTGGTACCAGGGATTGAACTCAGTGGTACTTGACCACTGAGCCACATCCCCAGCCCTGTTTTGTATTTTATGTAGAGACAGGGTCTCACTGAGTTGCTTAGCACTTCGCCATTGCTGAGGCTGGCTTTGAACTCACGATTCTTCTGTCTCAGCCTCCCTAAGTGCTGAGATTACAGGTGTGCACCACTGTGCCTAGCAAACATTCATACTTTAAGAGAAGCTTTACAACAAAACAAAGCAAAAACAATTAAAACTAATTTTGCTGAGGAAATACGGCAAAACCACATACATATTTTGTATGCAAATGAATTACTTATAATGAGAAATTTGTTATCCTTCACATATAAAGCAAAGATAGCAGCAATTACATTGTCACCATCTCGGTAGTTTCCTGTGCTTTATTACAGACAGTATTATCATGAACTTGAGGAAAATAGAGAATAATTTCACAGCATAGCATTAAATTAACCCCATTTTAGATTTTGGGCTCTAACTAATTTTCCATATTTACACTTCACATTTTTATCATCTTGAAATAAATTTGAAGTAAACATGAAATATGCTAATTAGAGACATGTTAATTTTTAAATATGGTCTATAATATTTACTTATTAGCAAATATAAAAATATGATTCTTAAGTTTTGTGAAGGTAGGATTAAATTAGTAGAGAAGACTACATTGATCAAAAATATAAATTGGGATGTGAGGGTGTTCTGTTTGTGACATCTGTCACTCTGGTTGATTCAGTTGATCTGGCTGGCTAAGTGGGTGTCCCCTTCTTCCCTCACTGCTCCATGTGTGTCCCTGCCTGAGCTGTGTGCTTGGTCAAAGAGAATCACCTTTCCCAATAGAGGAGACTGTTCTTCAGTTAAGGGTTTATGAGTAGCTGCACTCCTCTGCTAGAATCTCCAAACAAACCCTCAAGAATATAAATTGCTACAACTTCTTTGCAAGGAATTTCAAAATAGGTGCTAATAGCTTTCATGATTTCACAGCTTTCAAATTCTTTCTTTTTATGGAAAATATTTTGAGGAAATAGTTAAATATGAGAAAAATTACAAATATGTTCAGCAATGTTCATTGGCCAGTTATTTAACAGTTGAAAAAGAAAGACATGATGTTCAATAACTGAGGAAGAACAAGTTTCAAATATGTTTTACTAGGTTGAATCAAATCAAATTGCCATTTATATTAGTTCAAAAGATTAAGGGCTGGCAATTTCATTTGGGTCAACCTAATAGGAAAAGTGTACAATGGAACATTATGTGACCACTGATAATCATTTATACAGACTCTTTTTAGTGATGTCAGTGGATACTAATAATTTAGTATAATATGTAGGATACAAAATGCTATTTTCTGTATGCTTTCAAATACACACACACACACTCACCAGATATCTATAATAATCTTTGGGTCGTAGAACTTTTTTCCTTTTGTCCATTCAACAGGACAATTTAACCTTCATAATCAGGAAGTGGGTTATTATTTAACAGAAACACTGTTATAAACTATCATTTTCCAAGTAAAGAGTAACTGTCTTATCTTCAACCTCGAAGAACTTCTAATGTTAATTAATTCTTGGCCTTGTAGATCAAGTGTAAGGAGGGGAAAAAACTGGAATAAATGGAATGTCTGGCAAAATCACTGGCACATCTGGAAAGGGGGACTCACAGGTTTCCAGTTCCCAGTGACTTGGAGTCACAAACCTCCCCAAAGAAGGATTTCTACTTCTGCCTCCCAAGATGCTAACCAGCACTGAGGCAGAGAATGTCTTAGTAAAGGCTCCAGGTAGACTTAAGGCATGCAAGTCCACCAGGCTTGTGCTCAAGATTGCTCACCCTGCAATACTTCCTGAACTGTATAAGAAATCAGTAAAGTGCTCCTATACAGAAGACAGTTAGTGTTATTTCCCTCACTTGCTACTCAAAGTGAATACACTGGAAAGGTACCACCCAGCCTTCACTTGTAAGCAAAATCTGCAGTTACCAGCCCACTGTGCTGATTTTGTCTTCCCAAATGCTTAAAATATGAGTCAACAACCACACAACAACCACATTGACCTTTGGTGACTTATACTTTTTTGTTCAAATAATTTCTTCTGTACATTTTCTCAGCTCATCCAGGAAAGACAAAGTCTAGTTGAATATAGGATTTTGACATTGTGTGATTCTGGATCCAAAAGGCTGAAATTACCATTGATAATATCATTTAAGCTGTTAGGTGTATTTCTCAGAAAACACTATAAAGGGTTTTAATTACCAATTAACATTTCTAATACTTTTATTTAGGAAAACAAAGTAAATTCACCCACTCTGTATTTTTGCTCTGGAAACAAATATTTTTCAACCCTAGAATGTTGGAAATTCAGAAGAGATTCCTTTTTTTAAAATATATTTTAGTTGCAAATGGGACACAATACCTTTATTTTATTTATTGATTTTTGTGTGGTGCTGAGGTTCAAACCCAGTGCCTCATGTGTGCTAAGTGAGCGCTTTATCACTAAGCCACAATCCCAGCCCTAGAAGAGACTCTAAATAATGCGGAGTTTACAATCTGAGAAAAAGCATCCACTTAATTTGTTTTAGGAAGGGGTGGAATAAGAACTACCATGGCTGCTGACTTTTTGGCACATTGAGAGCTAACAACGAATTTGTTTCTTGAAAGGAGATTTTTCACACTGGTGTAGCCTTAGAGAAAAATAATATTTATGTTCAATTTACTTGGCTTAAGGTTTCCTTCCTTTACTTTCAGTCTTCAAACATACCAGCACAATCTTCTCCTCCTGCAATGGGGGTTGGGGCATGTAAGGACAAGGTGTTTGTATTGGACTTAAATATAGCCTTTTAGCTTAGTAGTTTAGAAAGTCATGCCAATGAGTCCAAAGTCATATGTTTGATTTCTATACAGAGCTTCAATCTTCTCCATTATCTGTCTTGACAAAGGCCCCAAATGAAATGAAAATTGAACAAATAAAATTTGATTGAAGAAGGGAGTCATGATAACACAAATTAAAGATAGTGTCTTAGATTTTTTTTAGTGAAAGAATGAAAAGAGATTATCTTGAGTATGATACGGTGATCAGGAAGATTCATGTGGGCCAAGGACAGCTCCCAGATGCCTGGAGTTGGAGTCAGAATAGGAGGATGGACTAAATTTACTGTCTGTATAATTTTTGCCTGAAGTGGCTGCTGTGGCTGAAGCCAACCCACTCCGGTCACTAAGGAATCAATTTGGAACATGACAGGACAGGAGAACCAGCTTAAGATCCAGTATTTGTTATAAGCAAAATAGTTGGTGGGAAAACCAGGAAGGTTACTGTCAAATAGGTATCCCAGGATACTGCTATTGGTTTTTATTTATTTTTTTATAGGGTAAAATAAGGTATTTGGAGTTACTGTCATAATATATAGGTGTCTGCTCCCTTTGGCTCTGCTCTACCCTCTTTTCAAGGATGCCATAGTATAACATGCTGCAGCTATAGCTGCACATTTATTCAGATCATAGTTTCTCCTGGCTGCTTAGTTATCACTGGTCCATTAGGACAAATTACGCATGTTTGAAAGCTTATCAAAAGATCACATCTTATGCAATACTTACTAAAATTAAACACAAAAAAAATCTCTCACAATCATTTCACAATCCTCTTCAAGAGCCTCGACAATTCTCATCTCATGAAGGTGGGAGTGAAGATGGTCAAGGGAGATAAGAAGGTGGCTCCTTCCATTTGACCTGCACCCTCCTTTGCTGTCGGTTCATCCTGTTGTCTATGCACCTGGATGCTTTCGGGTTTGCTACCTTCTGAACCACTTCCTAGCCTTCAAGCACCAAGCTCTGGCCCAGGGTTTGGGGTTAGGGAACTCTGATTTTGATTCCCGGAATATGGAACTCCCATTTCTACACAACCCTAGACTGAAGTGCACACTAGGTTGGTTCCTAATTATGTCACAGAACCTCTTGATAAATATAAATAAAAGATTTGTCTTAAGCCAAACTATTTATTAATGTAATCAACATTCCCTTGGACACCATGCCCCTTGGCCATTTACAGGGATATGCCAGGAAGACAGAGGGTGGTAATGAAGTCATGATGCCTACCTGGCTATGCAGTCCCATCTCTAACATTTGACCACTATGGAAATAAGTCAAGATCTTCTCCAATTGCCATTCATAGTCTCCTTCAAGCACCACTATGACAACTTTCACCTCATTATGGGGTGCAGGCTTCGGGAAAGAGAGACAGGAGAGTGTATCTGTCTGAGGAAACTTACCTCCTACTTGGAGATGTTTCTTGGACATTTTTAATAATATCTTTTCAGTATATTGAGCAAATAGAAATAGGCATCCTGTGATGCAAAGTATAAATTTATGAAGCCAGAGGTTTCTTGACAGTCTCATATCTAGAAAACAAAATTGGCAGCCCCTGTATTGATAGACCAAGTAAGCAACAACAATTTTGTATGTCCTATACATTACCGAGGTGAGAACAAAGCATTTTTAAGCCAAGATGGTATTTGGGTTATCATCCTCCCCATATACATATACATATACATATATATATAATGTATATGTATGTATGTATATATATACATATAAATAAATATAAGAGAGTAAAACAGTGGATGGGAGCTAGGAACAGGGTAGGGGAAATGGTCAAAGGGTACAAAGTTACAGTTATAAGATGAATAAGACCAAAGATACAATGTATAATATGAGGATTACAGTTGATAGACATATTAATCTGCTTGATTGTAATAATCAATTCATTTGTACATGTGTATCAAAACATCATGTTGCATATCTAATATAGACACATATATGTTAAAAGACCTAATTAATATGAAAATTAAGGATGATAAAAATATATTAACCAAATTAGATTTGACAAGGTGTTGATACTTCCCTCAAAAAAAGAAGTAAGTAGTCATACGATCATTACACTTGTTTCTGTCCCCCAATGAAAGAGTGTCTGTGAAGAGAAACTGAGAGCAAGTGGACAGTGCAGCAGGAGATGTACCCATACCTTAGAAAGCCAACTTACACTTCATGGCAAGAAAACAAAGGAGACAGAAAGAAGAGCATTTATCAACACACTTTAAAAAATTTCCTTTAAGTTAAATCTCAAGTTATGTTTTTACATGACAGTGATTATATGATGCTGTAAAATCCACTTGACTTTGCTTTATTTATGAGATGTATTTCTGAGTATTATTAGAAAAGGCAATTTAGGTGTAATGTTTTGAATCAATTATTTATTTTATATATGTTTTAATTTAGGAAATATGGTCTTACAGAAGTCATATCCACCTTAGCATAGAGTAAGGATCCTCCTTAACGTCAACTGAATAGTTGTTTGAATTTGTTGTAAAAGAAAAAAAATAATGGATTCTGAACAAGAAAAGTATTCCAAAGCAGACTAAAGCTACAAGTATATTAGACACCATATGCATAGTATATTTTCTTGAAATTCTCAGAAGTTTGGAGAGGCTTAATGAGTGATGAATTGTCATGGTGAATTCATTTCTCTTATGGCTTAGCGCAGGACTTTCTCAGTGGAACAGCGGAAAGAAATAGACACTTTCTCTTCTCCCCTCAAAAGGTTTGTTTTTGTTTGGCTTTGTTTTTATCTCTAGCTATTGAAATTGCAAAGTGTTGCTTATCTTCCAGAGTAATATTGTTTTGATAAAGTAGAAGCTAAAAATATGATTTCCTCTGGAGAGCCAGTTAGAAATATCTTGAAAAATTCACCTGAATGTTTACAAAGTGGTTGTTTTTTATTTTTGTTCCTTTGTTTTTCACAACTAAAGAGACACCCAGTAGACTCCTGAGTATCTTGATAGAGATGCAATGCAGGCTAAAGTTCAAAACAGAGAAAGCAGTCCTGGTGTTCATACATCATTTGCATTAAGCCACTGCCATGAATCATAACACACCAGAAAAAAAAAGTGTTCTAGAATTTGTACCCAGGTAGCGTTGATTTATACATGTATCTTCTGTGAATGTCACCAAGCATGTATTTTCTGAAAAATATAAACCTTACCATGAGTTTGGAAAATTATTTCCAGCTAATTGGTACCCTCAAAGTTTAAGCATCACATTGGTTCATTAGTGACACAGCACGCGCTCCCCACTATGGGACTCTGTGTTCCATGAAACTTTCTGAAAAAAAAAATTTTAAAGTTTTTATTTATTCTGCAATTTTGAAAACACTTTTAGAGCAAAAGAACACTTGACTTAACTTAGACAGGCAAATACTCTAATTAATAAAATTACCTTCTGTGTATAATATTTCTTGACCTATTTGTCTTCATCATTTTGAAAGAATGGAAGCCAGCATTGAAAAGCCAGTGTAAACACCAGAAATCAATGGAGTTATTCAGAAAGAGCTTCTGGTCACTTCTAAATGTGCAGCATTTTTTAAAGATTTCATTTACTCTCCCTGTTACAAGCAACTTAAAATTTTCTTATTTTTCCTTATTTATGTAGAGTTACAGCTTCTGACCAAACAAATTTTTATAAAAAGTCAGAGTATATTTAATTAATACACAGTTTAGTTAAAAATATGGCTCCATAGCATGTATTTATGAACCACAGGACAGAAATTGTATCAGGTAGTTTAAGAAGAAAACATTTGCCTAGCACTTAACAGTTTTTACTTTCCTATTATATTTATAGTTTATTTTTTCATTAAAACACAAGTTAAAGACTTATTTGTATTTTTAGGTACATTTTACATATAAAATATATATGCAAATTTAATGCATTAAAATTTTTGCTATACTACTTGATACTAATCATATCAAAGTATAGATCTTTTTAGATCTTCTCTCCAAAAGAAGATTCATTTTCTTGATTAAAAAAAAGCTTGAATAAAAAGATCAGCTATCTTCATTCATGTGATATCTATTTGGATAAAATCCAATCACATGTATATTTTTAAAAATTTACAAAAATGGTGAATTAGATAGGAATTAGTCTCATTTGTATCATGGAGTTGTAGACTAAGGTTGTGGATTCAAGTTTCCTGATGGAAATGTTGTACCTCAACACTCTCCAGACCAAATCTAAATACACAAGTCAAAACAAAGGGTCTGAAAATAATTGTGGTTCTCATGTAGTCTATGAATAGACTCAATGAATACATTTATCCTTTCCCTCACCTATCTGGACCCAGTGAACATGGCTCCAGGGCTAAAGATGTCAAATGGAGTCAGTGGGCCAAAAGATGGTGCTCTCTAGTGTACAAGCAAGGTCCAGGAAGAAATATCAAGCTTGATGATTATATATTTACATTTGGGATTATAAACCTATGTACCTACTTATCTATCCATCCATTTATCTAAATTATATAGTATTCAATGTATTTGTGTATTATTATATATTAGTAGCCTTTAATATAATTTATCACATCTGTGTAATATACTACTATGTCATATATTATATATCATGTCTCATAAAGATATTGTGTGTGTATTCAGGGGATCCGTGGAGCCTCCATTACCATATACAGAGATCTATTCTGTGCAACAGTTACATCCATCACTAGCCTATTTCTTACTGTGTCATCAGTCCTACTGGTCTTTTGTTTTTCTCATTTATTCTTCTGAGCATTCAGTGAGTACTGGGATCCCTTGTGAGCTCACACACAAGGATCTCCTGTGCCCAACGCCCCCCCCACCCCGCACCCCAGCTTAAATCTAATAGAAGGCTGAGATCCCACAGGAGTCCCAAGCCTTGCATATGCATCATTCTGCACAGTTTGTAGAGAAGACAAGGTTGTGTATTAATTTCTATGATAGACTGGGGACACAGAAGGAACTGAGGCTAACATGGGATTCTTTGTTTTGTAAGATCCTTCTTTTTTTGTACTGAAATTTGTACAGAAACAAGTGAAAAAATTGACAGTCATTTCTGCCAGTCTTAAAAATTGAACTAAACTTGATGATCTGGACAGCATCTCTGAATCAGAAATTTTGGGACATTATTATAAGGATAATATATATTTTCATTCAGAGAAAAAGCATATCATGTACAAAGGGTCAGGATCAGAATGGCATAGAATTAGCCAAGCAGCTCTGAAAACTAAACAATGAAGTAAAGTCTTTATAATCTTGAGCAAAAACCATTTGCATACCAAGTCACACTGCTAATCAAATATAAGAAGAATAAAAGAATTTCTAATGAGAGAAATCCACACCTTTCCTGAGGAAGGGGGATCTACTCTACCAATATGTAAGTTAAAGCAGAAAAGACAGATAAGTGATCCAGGAGGTCCAAGAAAGGGGAATCTACTCTACCAATATGTAAGTTAAAGCAGAAAAGACAGGTAAGTGATCCAGGAGTCCAAGGTAAGCAAAGGACATTCCCAGCCTGATGGTGAAGTGAGCTAGAATCACAGCTGCTCAGCAAGCCTGCAGAGTGTCACAGAGAAAGAGGAGTTCTTAGTTCTTAGGTTTTGGGATAAATTAGTAACAGATCAATAAAAAACAATGATCAACATAGAGTTAGGGGGAATGAGCAAAAGGAAAATTATAGTATTGTTTGGCTCAGCTGCCAAGTAATATTTATATTGTCAACAAATGGCAGCATTGGACTTCAGTTTTGTTTATTTCAGGGCTTTACCCAGAGCCATCATAGCAATATTTGACTCTGTTCAGTGATTCTTCAGCCAGTCTTGGTGGACTCCATCTCCTCTTGCACTTGGTGTGAGGCTTATCTCCATAGACACATGCACCATTTTGGAGGTGAGCAATGTTTTTCTTTCTTTTTTTTTTTAAATATTTATTTTTTAGTTGTAGGTGGACACAATACCTTCATTTTATTTTTATGTGGTGCTGAGGATCAAACCCAGTGCCTCCCGCATGCTAGGCGAGCACGCTACAACTGCACCATAACCCGAGTCCCAATGTTTTTCTTTCTATTGCTCTACTTCTACCTCTTGGCTTTTCTGACTGGCCTTGTTTATGAGCCTTTAACTGCAGAGGTGACTAATGTTGAAAATGAATTCACTTCTACATTTGTGTATAGATAGTTAATAATATGAGCCCATCCTTAAGTGTGACTTAGGAGAGGAGAGCTCATTAGTGAGGAATTTGGAGAGCCTTTGAGGAATCACTCTCAAGGTTATTGTTTGGGGCCATCTGGCACACTAATGAGCTCTTGGTGCCTCAAAACTTTCAGCCTTTGATCCTGTGAGTTTTGGAACCTGGCCAGTTCCCACCTCACAGAGATTTAACAGCCTAAGGCCAGCTGCATAACGCTGGACTGCATGTTGGGAGGGGTTGCTGTGCCTTTTTAAGTCTTCCAAAGGAGAAAGAAGAGAGAAGAAGAAGGGTTCCCACTGGAGAGAGAGAAGAAGGGTTCCAACTAGAGAGAGAGAAGAAGGAATCCACCAGAGAAGAAGAAATTCAACCAAAGAAGAAAATCAACCGGGGAAGAAGGAATCCAATGCTTTGAGCGAGAAGAAGGAATTTGACTTGTGGGGAAGAAAGCTGACTCTCACCTATGTTTTTTACCCTACCCTCGATGTTGCTCCTTTTACCCGAGGATAGGTGTTGAAGGTGTTGGTTATGCTGTGAGTAAAGAAAGAGGATCTTGACTCTCACCTATGTGTTTACCCTACTCTTGGTGTTGCTCCTTTTACCTGAGGATAGGTGTCGAAGGTGTTGATGCTGTTTTGAGTAAAGAAGAAGGATTTTGAAGGTGATGATGGTGCTTTGAGGAGAAAGACTCTTACCTATGTGTTTACCCCATTCTTGGTGTTGCTTATTTCACCCAAGGCTGGGTGTTGGAGGTAATGATGATGCTTTGAGTGTACTTGCAAACCCATGTTGTGTTATCCGGTGTTGATTGGTGAGTGCTTATTGGGCTGGAGCCGCTCTCTCTTTCTTTTCTTCTAAATTATTGATTCATTATATACAATATTCAAAATTGCAAAGTATAACTGTTGCTTGCTTATTGTTATATTATCTCATATTAAAGCTTATAAAACCCATCCTGTTGTGAGGCTGGTGATTCACCCCATGAAACTGCCTAGATAAATTAGTCTGGGATCCAGACCAAGACAATTTGTCACAGTGGACATGAGGGAAACCAACCTAGACTTTGGTTCTACTATTCTTCTTGGAATTCTCCATTCTTCCTCCTTTCCCACCCAAGGTCATCCCTGGATCTCTCAATCCTTCTTCTCTGTTCCTACCCTTTCTCCACTATCATGGACAAAAGTTAAAAAATGTTGCTCAGTGACCCAGGCTTCTTAGGGCCAAAATGGTATTTTAATCTATGGTAGGCATTTAAAAAAGTGAGTAGATTCATAAAAATCCTAATTTCTCTCTTTTCTTGAAAAATTCTAAGATTCAACCACATTGGCCATGCATTCTGATGTGACTACAAATGACAACAACTGATATAGTTTCTTCTTCACAATTTGCCACAGTCCTAACACTATGCAGTCTCTTACCCCAGCCTCCCTTCTTCCCACCCTGTTTCAGAGTCTGATTTCTGCCTCCACACTTCACCAAACAGCATTCTTTGAAATTAATAATGGCTTCTTTTTGCTATCACTAGTGGTGTTTTTGAAGAAATTTTCCTGCTTATATTTCTGTGATGGCTGAATTTAGGATCACTTAAAGGAGATTCCTGTTCTGTGAGAGGTAATTCTCCTCCCATTACCCATGGACCATCATCTCATAAATTTCTACATCGAAGCAGTTCTGGTTGCACTGTTTGCCACTGAACTTGATCCAAGAATGTTAATTTTGCCCTCCAAAAATGTTTGATCTGTGGCTATGTTTAAATAGTGGTTTGTGGCTATTTCCTTGATTTGGATGCCATTAAGGACCTGATTTTTCCTAGTCACTGCAATGTGGAGTGTATGACAGAATGTGCACTAATTTGGTGACTTGGAGACACAAGCACTGACTCTTCACTACTTAGTAGATGCATGGCTTTGGAAATGTCACAACTTTTCCAAAGTGTAGAATTTCTTCAATTTTCATTGAAATTTCCTGCCAATTACATAATTCAGTGCTGATGTTTTACAAATGAGGAGTGTTCTGGAACAAGTAATTTCCCTTGAATCATGGGACTAGTCCATAACAGGGTGGGAGCTGCAAACCTGTTCTTCAGTTTCTACATTAGCCTTTACTCCATGAAGCAGCATGGCACTATTCCCAAAGGCTAATTTCCTTGAGATATAATTTTATAATTCTCAATTTAAAGGTCCATGATACCTTTGTGCCAGCTTCAATCTACTTCCAAAATGGCCTTGACAATCTAAATAAGAACTATATGAGTGTGCTTTTATTTATCTAGGCTTTGCTTCTTCTATTTTTAATGCTCAATTCCATAGGCAAAATTGTATCAGAGTTTGCTCTGTCCCACTGGTCAAGCACTTAGTTAACAACACACACACATACTCTTATCATGGGATTAATTGTGTATAGGATGAACAATTTATTACCCAAACCAGGACCATTTTTATTTTAGTTTTTTTATTTGTTATCATTAGTTACATCTGACAGTAGAATGCATTTTGATACCTCATACATAAATGGAGTATAACTTCTCCTTTTCCTGGTTATACATGATGTAGATTCACACTAGTTACATAGTCATATATGCACATTGGGTAATAATGTCTGATTCATTTTACTGTCCTTCCTACTCTCATACCCCCTCCCCTCCCCTCTCTTCACTCCCCTCTGCCTTATCCAAAGAACCTTTATTCTTCCCTAGCCTCCCCCTTATTGCAAGTTAGCATCTGCATATCAGAGAAAACGTTCTACCTTTGTTTTTTGAGATTGGCTTACTTTACTTATCATGATATTCTCCAGCTCCATCCATTTACTTAAAAATGCCATAATTTCATTCTTCTTTAAGGCTGAGTAATATCCCATTATGTATATATACCACATTTTTTAAATTTATTCCTCTGTTGAGGGGCACCTAGGTTGGTTCCACAGTTTAGCTATTGTGAGTTGAGCTGCTATAAACATTGATGTGGCTGCATCACTGTGGTTTGCTCATTTGAAGTCCTTTGGGGTATAAACTAAGGAGTGGTATAGCTGGGTCAAATGGTGCTTCCTTTCCAAGTTTTCTGAGGAATCTCCATACTGCTTTCCATAAAGGTTGTGCCAATTTGCATTCCCAACAGCAATGTATGAGTTTACCTTTTCCCTCACACCCTCATCAACCTTTATTGTTGCTTGTATTCCTGATAATTGCCATTCTGATTGGAGTGAGATGAAATCTTAGAGTAGTTTTGATTTGCATTTCTCTAATTGCTAAAAATGCTGAACATTTTTTCATATCCATACCAGTACATTTTTGATTAAAGAAACGACATCATTAATAATTAATCTTGAATGAGGTGTGTAAATTTGATCAATGATTGGCCTCATATAAGGCATTAGCACAATTCCTGGAACACAGTACATGTTCAATAAATGGTAACTTTTACAGGAGCCTTAGGAAGAAAAGTGAAAAGACCTTATGATTTACTGGAAGATACTTAAGAGCTGTTGCCTTAAAAATAAACACAGAGCAATGGACTCCTGGTGAAAAAAACAATTTCTTTCTCCTATGTGATGTGAAATTTGAAGTCTACTAGACTTTCCACTTGAGGACCCAACTGGAGTATAATGAAACTTTGCAAGCAATCCTTCAGGTGAAGAGATTTTCTAAGAAGATGAATTTAAGTAACAATAAAAATCAAGGTAACCTAATACTGGAATTCAAAAAGAATTCTATTTGTTTTTCAGATTTCCTAAAATATTTGTTATTGTTTTTTCTTATGTCATGGAGTAAGAGACCAAGGCTGAGAATGTTTTAAAGCAGTTTGTCCCAGGCGACTTCCCTAGGATTAGGGGATAGTGCCCCCAGTTTCCAATGCTACATCCCGAGGAACACATAACTGGCTTTCTTGCTGTTGTTCTACAGGATTATCTGCACTGCAGGGCTGCCTTTGGAGGCTATCACTTTCCTGGGGATCAGGCATGCTGAGAGGCAATCCATCTTACTCCCCTCTTTCTAGCTTGAGACCTGCCCCCTGACCTCTGAGGTCTGATCACTAATGTCTCAGCATGGGCTGCAACCCAATCTTTCAGTGAGCACAGCTGAGCTAAATTAATCTAATTTTTTTAGCCTCTGCACCCTAGATATCAATCTCCTGGGCAGTTAGCATTCTCAGAGCCAGGCATGGGATTCCAGAACCCCTTATCACTGCCTGCTTTGTACTCCAGTCCCCAAGTTGCACACAGCCCTGTGGGCACCACGGAGCTACAAAAACATTTGTCCCCACAGCAGACTGGATTCCTTAGGCCAGTGTGCCTAATGAGCTGCCCGTTGCCCGTAAATCAAGTCCGGCATACACAGTCTGGGCTTTCATCAGGTGAGCCTGTTCAGCAATGCCTTTGAAGGAGGGGTCCCTGTGGGCTGCAGAGGCTGTGTGCTGCCCAGATAAACACCCCATCTCAAACATGTTGTTCTGTTTGCAGACAGGCTTGTCGTTAGTGGGAGGAAGCATTCTGGGTTGCCAAGTACCAGGAGTGGACTGATTTGACTTGGGAGCCAAGGAAAAGAACACACACACACACACACACACACACACAAGGAGCCCAATTTGAGACAGGAAGACAAGGGAATGCAGTAAAGGCTTGCATCCCATCCTCTTGCCCTTGGATGTGCTAGCACCAGGCACTCAGCAGAGATGTGGCCTGTGTGGCTTGGATGGCATGGGTCATAGGACTTTAGCATTTAAGACAGACTGCCAACTCAGGGACCCACCTCCAGTGCTTTCCTACTTTTTTCTTACTGAAGCCTTCCTAAGTTCCTGTTTGGTGTTTCCTTTGTGCTCTTCCTGTAGTTAACAGTCTAAAACGATTCACTAATGAACTTTCAGTCAAAAAACAACTACAACAACAACAAAAAAACAGCAAATGCTGATTCCTTATACTCTTGTCTCCACTCAGGGCAAACTTTTTGTGTGTGAGGGGGAAGAAAGTAGGGGGATATGGATCTGGAATCTCTCTCCACTTAGTTCTTAGCAAACAATAAATTCTATATTGATTTTTCAAAATTCCTTTACAATTACTACTCTTTATTCATTCATTAAAAGTAATGATATTCAATAAATATTTATAAGTACTCCTCACACAACCACACTATTCTATGTTCTGAGAATATAGTGATGAACTGGAGAGACAGACACTATATGTTTTATGACGGGAAGGGGGGACAATCCATGGTAAAATGGTATGGTTTGTTTCTTTTCTCCTCTCCATTTTTTTTTGTAATCAATCTAAAAGGGATTAATTGAGTGGTCACTGAAGGCATGTAGGCTGTGGTTGAAGGAGGTGGGTCATTGGAGGCATGCCTTTGGGGTATATATTTTGTCCCTGAAGAGTGGAACTCTCTCTGTGCTTCTGTGTTGCAATGTCCCAAGCCACTTTCCTCTGCCACACTCTTCCATCATGATGTTCTGCCTCATCTTGGGTCCTGAAGAATGAAGTTGGCCATCTATGGACCAAGACCACTGAAACCATAAGCCCCCAAATAAACTTTTCCTCTTCTAATTGTTCTTGTCAGGTCATTTGATCACAGTAAGAGAAAAGCTGATTAAAACACACAGGTTGGTACAGTAAAGCTAAATATTATTTTTGTGAATAATAAAGTCAGTCCTCTTAATCCAAATTGGTGCTGTCCAAACTTTCGTCATTTGTAAACCACTTGATGGTTTTTGTCATATTCTCCTACTGCTATTTGTCTAATATTTTTCTTTAAATTGATTCAACTAGCCGGGCACGGTGGCGCAAGCCTGTAATCCCAGCACTTACGGAGGCTGAGACAGGAGAATCCCGAGTTCAAAGCCAGCCTCAGCAACAGTGAGGCACTAAGCAACTCAGTGAGACCCTGTCTCTATATAAAACAGAAAATAGGGCTGGGGATGTGGCTCAGTGGTCGAGTGCCCCTGAGTTCAATCTCCAGTACCAAAAAAAAAAATTGATTCAAATTTTCACTTACACAGATCAGTCTACAAAGAAAAACATTCATCACTATAAACATAAAGTCAAGGTAGTTTGTCTTAAAAATTAAGAAAATATGTACAAATGCAATTAAACAAATATGTGATCTCCATTTTGTCTAAAATGATTCCAAAGAACCTCACTGGTAGGAACACAATGGTGGGAAACAATGAACTGAATCATTTTCTTCTGCACCAACAAAAAGGAGTAAGAGCTAAGTGTACCTGTAAAAGTTTAGTGCTTTGTACATAATTTGTCCATATAGTTTCCAAAAACTATATTTGGGGAGTTTATAAAAACATACTTGGCTGTCTTTTTAATTTATATAGGACATTAGCTTTATGTCCTGCATAATAGTGGTAGTCAGACACCTCAGGATGAACAATGAGCCGGCATGATGTACTTTCTTCTACCTGACTTGGTTTTCACAGTTGCTCCAGTTGGAACCCAGTGATAAATGTTTTTCTGTTGAGATCATCTTGTTCCATTTCTTTCTCCATATCCCTTATGAATGATGCCATCAAGACTCCCTTAGTTTTCCTATCTATAGTGTTGCTTTTGGATGAAGGATGGTGAAGAAAGATGTAGATCAGAGCACACAATTACATACTTTTATGCTACAACCACCTAGAACCAATCCCTTTCTTTTTAGTTCCATTATTACTATCATGCTTTAAAATCCTCATCTTTTCTTACTAAAATTATTTCAGAAGTCCTCACACTAGATCTCTGACTGTTGCTTTTCCTCCATACCATGGCTGCCAACATGACCAAAAAATATAAAAAAAAATCACTGTCCAATTTTCAGACTTTTGGTACTTTCCTATTGCTTCCTCAGTAATGAACTAGCCTCTCTCCTAGATACTCAAGTTTTTCCCCAATACATCCTCACATTCTACTCTACTCCACACCTATTTTATGCCCTGGATCAAACAATCATCATACTTTTCCACCTCAAATCTTTGTTTAAAGATCATTGTGTTCTTCATTTCTATAATTTCCCTCATCACCATCTCTAACTCAAAACCCGACCCATGATTTAATCCACATTCCAACCACCCTATCCCATAATTCCTTCATATGGATGCAGGGATATTATCTCTGCATCCTTCCCTTTGTATTAAATTCCACTGGGTTGAGTATTACATAAGAATTTTAGAATGAGTGAAAGTTGATTTATGCATATACTGATTCTGCTTTCATGATCTTGCTATTGTATCAAAAGATATGCAATGTCAATTTCTGAATTCCTTGCTAGAACTAAGTGTATTTGTAACAAGAATTTAAGTAACTGTGTTCTATTTTTCTTTTCCTAGGAGAAAAGTCAATGACTGACACAGTAAAATTTCACTATTTTAGGAGCTGGAGGAAATTACTGGCCTCATACTAACTCTCACGAGAAAAGAGAAGAAATGGATTTCAGTGCCCTCTGTTCCATGGTTCCATTAATCATCTTCACTGTCAAATATCATTTCCTTTTGTCAAATGTATGGACTCTCTTTAGATGCTTTTCTAATTACCACCTCTTCCTTGTGTATATATATATTTTTTTCTTTTTATGGTACTGGGAATTGAACCCAGGGCCTTGAACGTGTTGTGCTCTACCACCAAGTTACATTCATTCTCAGCCTTTTTTATTTGAGACAGGGTCTCACTAAATGCTGAGACTGGCCTTGAGCTTATGATCCTCCTGCCTCAGCCTCCCAAGTAGCTGGGAGATTATTTTACTCTCTTGTGATTGCCAGTTGTGTGAAGAGACTCATACAAATGAAAAGCATTTCCTGTTAAAGAGAAAAATTGCCTGTGTTTCTCTGAAATATACTCTTGCCTGGATGAATGTGACTTACAGTCATTTTTGCCATGTGACCATGATGCCAAGGTGGTATAAGCCTCGGAGCTATGGAGGCTGATGTCAGAACTGGTGACACAGCTGCTCCTTGAAACATTTTATCAGAGGCCGATTTGGCTTGGGTTTCTTTTAATGATCTTCTAGGATTTAAACAAGGAGTTCAAGAAATATCAGAGTCTCTTGCTATATTAAAAAAGAATCATGTATTCTATACTTAGAGGATCCAAAAGATTCTACCAGAAAACTTCTAGAATTAATAAATGATTTCAGCAAAGTAGCAGGATATAAAATCAACACCCATAAGTCAATTGCATTTCTATACATCAGTGATAAACCCTCTGAAAGAGAAATTAGGAAAACTATCCCATTCACAATAGCCTCAAAAAAATAAAATACTTGGGAATCAATTAAACAAAAGAGGTGAAAGACCTCTACAATGCAAACTACAAGACACTAAAGAAAGAAATTGAAGAAGACCTTAGAAGATGGAAAGATCTCCCATGCTCCTGGACAGGCAGAATCAATAGTGTCAAAATGGCCATACTACCCAAAGCGCTATATAGATTCAATGCAATTCCAATTAAAACCCAATGTCATTCCTTATAGAAATAGAAAAGGCAATCATGAAATTCATTTGGAAGAATAAGAGACCCAGAATAGCCAAAGCAATCCTCAGCAAGAATAGTGAAGCAGGAGGCATCACAATACCAGACCTTAAATTATACTACAAAGCTATAGTAACAAAAATGGCATGGTACTGGCACCAAAATAGACATGTAGACCAATGGTACAGAATAGAAGACACAGAGACGAACCCACTTATATACAGTTATCTCATACTCGACAAAGGAGCCAAATACGTACACTGGAGAAAAGATAGCCTCTTCAACAAATGGTGCTG
>PVHX01015343.1:0-47089 GCA_004024805.1 Geosciurus inauris
GAGTTTTTGATTTGGTTTATTGTTTCTTTCATTTCAAGGATTTCTGTTTGGTTCCTTTTCAGAATCTCTATCTCCTTATTGAAGTGATTTTTTACTTCCAGTATTTGCCTGTGTATCTCTTTATTGAAGTGATCTTTTACTTCCTGTATTTGCCTATGAATCTCTTTATCAAAGTGATCTATTGCTGACTGGGTTTGCTGTCTTATATCATTCTTTAAGTCACCGACCATTTTAATTATGTACATCTTGAATTCCTGTTCTGTCATTCCTCCTGTTGTACAGACCATGGATTCTAGGTGTGTAGTATCTTGGTTTGTTTGAGTCACTTTCTTCCCTTGTTTTCTCATGATGTTTGTGTGTCTTTCCTTCTAGCTCTGCTGATCCAAAGTGTTACAGTTTTAACTCCTATATGGTTATAGTTTCCCTGCAGTGTTTCGTTACCTCTCCTCCAGTAGGTGGCATTGTCCGTTGTTTGCTGGACTTTCCCGGCTGGTATCCTTGGTACTGGTCCCAGGCCAAGGTGAAACTCTGGGCTGCTGGTGGAGTCGCTGTTCCACTGTGGCCAAGGTTTGCTCCCAGGTGTTCACCTGCGCCCCACACACACGAGCGAAATTCCTGCGTGGGATGTTGAGCCGCAGAATGATGCCAGGAAGCTGGCTGGAAAACGGCGCCTCCACAACTTCCAGCCTTGGTCCCTGAGAGCCTAGCGCGGAGTGGACTGTCTAGGCCACCATCTTGGAATTGCCCCCATATGTGTCCTAGTTTTAGTGATGAGTTATTAGGGGATTCATGACTTGAGATGGTCCAGGTATAGTGAAGCTTAAGAAGTATTTTTAAAAAGCTATGGGAAGGGAGACTAGAATGTAGTTCAGTAGTAGACTGTGTACTTAGCATGCACAAAAAGCCGTAGGTTCAATCCCCAGCCCACACGCATGTGCGTGCACACACACACACACACACACACACAGGAAAAGATACAGTTTACTGTAGTTTTTTTTTTTTTTGCTGATATGAAGCTTGAAGCCCCATTATTGTGGAGAGCATCTTTCTGGGGGCAAATGCAGCATGTACAAGAGGCACAGGGAATCACAAGAACTTCTACAGCACTGATGGCATTGAACAGATGAGGCATGAAGAAATCTATGAAGCTCAAAATTGTTCAGTTTCCAAGCTGATAAAACTTCCTTCTGATTTAAGATAGAGTTGTTTTGTTGTCTCTTCTGCTTGACAATGCTGAAATGATACAGACAGGCTGGGTTATGTTAGCATGAGAAACAGTTGAACAATGGAGGAGAGGTAGTTTCTGGGACAGAAAAAGACCAATGAGCAGAAGTTATAGGATTTATGAATGAAAGGAAAACAGAAGAAGTACATTTTGTGAGTCTGATTTTGCAACCCTTTGTAGGAGACTGAATTTCAGACCAGTTAATTTTTAAATCCAAATTAAAGTGTTAATTAAATAATGAAGACAGAAATTAAGCCCAGACTGTCAAATTCTAGGATTTTTCTATTATAAATTTGTCCTATCACTATTTAGGGAAAGCCCAAATGTTCAGTTATAAGAGAAGGTGTGGAAAATACCTCTGCAAGGGGTGGGCTCACATATTTAATATCCTGTTCAGTGGTCTCTTCCATTGCCAACATTCAAAAGTTGGTGAGCAGAAGAAGGTAGATGCTGAAATTGATCTATTCAAAGGTCTGAATCTGCCTAAGCATTAAGGATGTTGTACATGTGTGTAACATGGGTGTATAAACACCCTCCTAAAGATGAATACAATTAATGTGTTAAATATAACATGTAAAGTTGATAAACACTTTATGGGGGACAAGCCCCAAGATTTTATATATCCTTTCATTGAAAATGCTAAGGGGGGCTCCACTACATCCACATCTATGAGACAGAACATTTTGAATATTGATTTAATTCTGGAGCTAGATGATAACTTGTCATCTGCATCCCAAGAATTCCAGCAGCAGGTGTTTTGTAAAATGCTTGGCCAAGAAAGGAAAAAAAAGAATTCCTGTGAGGACCTCATTCACTTTGCTGTCTTCTACCTGTGGCAGCCTTCTCTCTAGGGGCCAAAAGTCCATGTATTTTTCCTGGGAGAAAACAACTTTTTAGGCATGTTACCCTTCTTGAAAACCTATTGTTGAGGTGTATTGACTCATTAAGGGAACTGAGGTATCTTCAGCTGCTGTAAACTTCAACCTGATCTGTCGTACATTGAGTCAAGGGATCAGAAAGACATATGGATGGTGACTGTCTGAATTGCGTAGAGGTTCAGATACATAAACTTGAAATATTTCTATGTGTGATTAAGAGGGGAGAAATGGAACCAAGAGTAATTTAACATTTATGATGCGCCAGTCACAGTGTAAGAGGATTTATAACCATTACCTCATTTTGTCCCCACAATAATTGCATAAGGAAAGTAATAAAGCCACCATTTTCTAGACAAGGAAAATAAACTGCTGCTTTAACAACAACAACAAAAACAACAGGGATTGAACCCAGGGGTGCTTAACCATTGAGCCACATTCCCCAGCCCTTTACGCTTTGAGACATAGTCTCCCTAAATTGCTTAGGGTCTCGCTAAATTGCTAAGGCTAGCTTTGAATTTGGATCCTCCCACCTCAGCCTCTGGAGTCACTGGGATTACAGGTGTGTGCCAATGCACGTGGTGGAAAATGAGAGAACAGACCACACAGCTGAGGTGGCGCCTGTGTTTTTGGTGTCAGAGCTGCTGCTCATCCCTCTTATATCACATCAATCTAGGATTTAAATCTGCTTCTTGAGATTCTCAAATCTGTACTCTTTGGTTAAAAAATAGAAAAAAAGAAATATGTGACAGAAATAAATGATGCATCAACATAATATGTTTTGGGAAAGTGGAGTTTATATTATTGTTAAAATATTCATGACACTCAATATATATTTTAAAAATTAATTCTTAATTTGTCAAAGATAAAAAATGACCACATTATTAAGTCCAAAACATAATTACTAGTCTATTACAAAAAATATTTCAAATGAGGCTGGAAATTTGGGTGAGTTCAAATGTTTGAGTATTTTAATTTGTCACTTGTAAAGCATCTTGCAACTGATGTATTTTCCCTTCTGAGCACCACAGACAGCTGAACTAGGGAAGGTGTCAGGCTGTGGTCCTCATGCATTACCATGCTCTCCAGCCGTAGGTACCCAAGTTAGTTTGCATTTGTATCCTAGAGGAAATTCACTCATTCTCTGGATTTTGCACCAACTGAGAAATGGACTCAGGAGTCAGGGGGAGATTATCACCATTTCTTTTCAGACTGCACTGACGAAAATGGTATGGTTGGGAGGTGCAAATGGAATTTCTTGGATGTGTGTCCCAAAATGACAGGTTGAATGAGTAGAGAACAGTCCTGTCCAGCTGTCCTTCCATCAGGACCTGCCCTGCCATCCTCCCCTGTTGACTATGGAGACAGAGAAATGAAGAGAAACTTGTGGAAACTTTGTCTAGGAGGAAGGACTGGGTTCTCTTGACTGAATAGCACTCAGCTTTTGCTTCTCTTGGAATCACCTGAGGAATCTGAAGCAACAGATGCCTGGGGCCCCCCTGCAGACTGTCTAAGTGAATTAACCAGTATGCTGGTGATATTTTAAGTATTCAACAAATTCTCCTCAGGTGATTTTAATATGTAGCCAAAGTTGAAGAAAATCCGGTAGGACTCTCAAAATGATTTCATTTTCATTGGACATATTTATACTCTACTTAAATATATAAAATCACCTGGACCCCCACAAGGCAACAGGCATGCGACAGATACACAGAAAAGAAATGATTTGCCACAATGGCTATTAATGATGTTTAAGGTCTTATGTTGAATAGGTTATGAGGTCATCTTTCTACCTTTTGGAGATAGTTCTTTGTCTTAGTCCATTTTCTGTTGTTATAACTGAATACCATAAGCTAAGTAATTTATAAAGAAAAGAGGTTATTGGCTTATCATTCTGGAGACTGAGAAGTCCAAGAGCATGGTACCAGCATCTGCTCAGCTTTGTGTTGCTTCAAATCACAGTGGATAATGGGAGGGCAAGAGGGCATATATTGATAAGAGAAAGCACATGGGTGGCCTTGGCTTTGTAACAATTCACTCTCAAGGTAACTAGTCCTGTCCCAAGAGGGAGAGAACTCAGTCCCCACATAAGAATTAACCCGATCCTAGACTGGCATGGTGGTTCACACCTGTAATCCCAGTGACTTGGGAGGTTGAGGCAGGAGGATCACAAGTTCAAGGCCAACCCCAGCAATTTAGCTAGGCCCTAAACAACTTAGTGAGACCCTGTCTCAAAATAAAAAATAAATAAATAAAAAGGGCTGGGGGTATGACTCAGTGGTTAAGTGCCCCTGGTTTAATTTCTGGTACAAAAAAAAAAATTAACCCAGTCTAACAAAGTTCTGTAAAAGCTCATTAATCCCTGGTAAGGAAGTAATCTCTTCTCAAAGCCACCTACCTCTCTTGATATAGTTACACTGGAAATCTAATTGTATCCTGAATTCCGGAGGAGACAAACTGCATGCAAACCATAGCCATCTTCTTCAGTTCTAACTTTAGGCAGTGAATCAAGCATATTAGGTTAACATACACCTAATGAGAGAGCAACAGAGGAAGCATGGTCACTAATCTCAACTTTTATTAAATAGCACCACGTACATGTTATAAAGTGTGACTGAAGACCTGAATAAAAAGGTAGAGAAAAACTTCCTGGGGTTATATGCTATTAGTAGCAGGCATTTAAGTGACTTGTAGACAAAAAGCAAAGCCTCCCCCACAATTCTCTTGATTAAGACAGAACAAGTTTAATATTGAATATGAGAAGCTAAAGAACAGGGCTAGTTTGCAAGTGAGAGTCAACTCTGTGTCAAAATTGTGTGGACGCAGAAAAGACCCTAAATGGGACAATGTGGGTGACAATCAGGGCAATAAATGAGTTGTGCTCAGGATCATATCAACTAAACAGCATTGGTAATTTCTGATAGGCAACCTGCAGTTTTTCCTCAGAATCCATCAAGACAAAGTCTCTTCTATTTAATCCCCGCCTGTGGGCCTGCATTCTAGGGAACAGTAGATTTAATAGGGAGTATTTTGCTCTACAATGATCCTCCCTCCTTTATCTAGAGAAGCTCTATTTTTCACTATTTTGCATACTGGGGACTTTGAGGAAAAGAAAACTACTTTAAAAATGCAGTCTAGAAGCCATTAATTTAAAGTCAAATATATATTATTTTTATTCCATGGAGTGGCCCCAAAACTCTAAATAAATCACAAGGGACAAGCATTACCACACCTATGGCTCTAGTCAGGGAAAGGCACCAGTGGATCCCACTCTGTTGCAGGCTCTGAGGCTATGCAAGTTGAGCAATGCTCATGTACAAAGAGACTCTCAGCTTGGTTATTTCTAGGTAAGTTCACTTCCTGCTAAATATTTATGGTTTTTATGAGGAATATCAGATATACATTCAAAAACTGTTTAGTACACTGAACATTTAGGCACCAAAATAATACAGAAAAGAATTAACATAAGCCTCTTAGTTAATATTATGTGGGTAAAACAATTAAAATGCATGTGTAATTGCTACAATCCCACAGAAGGACATACAAGTTAAATAAAAAAAAATTTTATGCAATTCAGGACATGATGGCAGTTCTGTTTGCTTCTACAAAAATTGCTTTTTGTATGGATAAATTATAACCTTATTTACTTGTAAGATACAAGGTGACACTATGATATATAGCAAGATCTTGTCTCACAATGAAATGAAAAAAGGGCTAGGGATGTAACTCAGTAATAAAGACCCTCTGCGTTCAAAGTCCAGTACTGAAAACAAAACAAAACAAACAACCACAACAACAAACATATAGAAAACTAAAACATCTCAAATAAAAATGTGTGCCTCTGTTTAAAAAATAAAAGAAAGATGATGGTCAAAGGGTATAGACTTTCAGTTGCAACATGAATAACATGGGGAACTGACACTATTAATTATAGTCACCATGATGTATGTGTAGTATTAATTATATATAAAATTATAAGAGGTGATTTTAAGTGTCATCATGCCCCTCCCCCAACGACACAATGAAAACTATAGGTGGTTGCGGGGGTCACAGTCCGTCCCAAGCCAGTGGGTCGAAGGGGCACCTCCACATTCACCTAGCCATGGAAGTTGGGAAGGGTTGGAGCCGACTAGCCGTCTGTTCTCAGCCCTGCCCTCCGCCGCCGCAGGACATTCAGACACGTGAAGGAGTATAGTCAGAGCAGGCACCCGTTTATTTGCCGAACAAGCATTCAACTTATAGGGCCGTTGGGCCAATCAGAGACAATGCACGTAGGCAATAGCGGTCCAGGTGGCAAGGCACGTAAGCCCCCTGAATTCTGTCCACGAGCTGCACGTTAGCGGAACCAACAGTAAACCAATCACATAGTTTCTCCTTCCTTTGTGCCTTTCCCATTTACACACAATGGCTAGTCACAAGGGCGTAGCATAGAGCTAGCTCCCCTCAGGTGGTAATAAGGTATTAATTAATTTGTGGTAATCAATACACAATGTATATTAAATCATGTCATATACCTTGAATATATACAAGATTTGTTAATTAAATATTTTAAAGTAAAAAGGTCCAATTTCCTCTTGTACTACATCAACTTTAAAAAATAAATAGATATGTGACATGTAGGAAAAAAGACTGAAAGCTTCCTAGAAAACATAGATTTAGCAGCATTGAGCATTCAGTTAAGAACACAGGGGACACATCTGAAGTGTGCCCAGACATGAGCCTGTGTCTTCATATGTTCATGTACACATTTTTTTAGTTCTTTAGTTTGACAACCCAAGATGTTCATTGTGAAACTCTTGGTATAGAAACATGACAAGGTCAAGTTCATTCATTCATTTGGAATATAATATCATCACTCGGTCCTCAGTAGACCATGTACCTTGTTGTGTAGAAGAAGAAACTTTCTTTTGTTGCAAATCCAGCACATAGTAAAACTCCTATTCAAATGTGTCCATTGAAGTCATTCTTGCCTTAATCATCATCCATGCTGCCATCTTTCAAAAACAAAAAGAAAAAAACGCTTCTAATCAGTAGAGATTCCAGTACGTTGGAGAGGATCCCCAGTTTGCCAAAGGGTGTTAGTTCCATGTCTGTGAATCTGGATTTATCAGTCGGAGTGGTCTCAAGAATCTGATTTAAAATGGAGATGTGTAAGCGGGTATTGAAGCATGGCTTTCTGATTTTTATAGCTGGGTTGAAAATGTAGGAGGTTGTGAAATTTTATTCTAATTTTATTCTACATAATATACTCCACTGAGAATTCCTTGAGGCCTAATGAACCTGCACAAATAAGTTATTTCATGTAGTTAATGCTGCAAATGTTAAAGTATCTTTTGTTTTCTTCCCCTTAAGCTTTAATTTGAATTTCTGTTGTAATTTTTTAATTCAAATATTTCTGTTGCTTTTATCATTGCTTTGTCAACAAATGTCTCTATGTTGTTTTATTTTAAATAGATATATCTAATTATGGAATCATTGCTTTACAAAGTGAAAATTTAATGGAACTAAGCAACAAAAGGAATCTTGATAACTGGCAATCCTAACATGAACTGTTATGGGGCAGACTGCTTAGAAAACTCACCAAGTCCTGGTGATGTCCAAATTAGAGAGTCTTTATTAGCTGGTCAGTCCCAGTGATGTCTTTATTAACCCTCCAGCGACTGCTCCCTGCAATACATTGCAGAGAACAGGACCATGCTTGTGCATTTCAGGATATTTAAAGGCAGAATCCACATCCTGGTCAATGTAGCTACAAGCAAGCTGGGGTCTAGACACTGAATTTAGCCGTAGCAAAACAATGCGTACTTTCTGTGATCATTTGTACCTGACAAAGCTCTGGGTTCAAAACAGGGTCATAAGGAACTAAAACGGATGCCTTAGCTAAGATGGAGTTACTCATGTTAACTTAGTCTACAACAAAACATGGACCTGTACCCCTGAAGTTCTGACAAGGCTTTATGCTTAATTATTAATCTCTTCCATCCCTCTCAACTTTTTCTCATTTACATAAATCTGGCTACCCCAGACTCAGATTTATGGAGCCTCTTGGTTTAAATTGTTAATGGACTAAATGCAGCTTTCAAGTCCCAGTTCAATTATTAAAAGAACAAACTGAATTTCTCATCATGCACTAACCATCCATTCCTGGAATTGTCATGAACAGCCCGGGCTGCAGGTCTGGAAGGATGATATTCGCTTATTGGCCATGGAAGCCAGTTTATTAACTGGGTGTGTGAGCAACCACGGGCAACACCTGGAGAAGGAGATGTGGGCCAGTCAGTATCATCAATATATTCTAGGTAGAATTTTTTCATATGGTGAAGTGTTTTTTATGATATTTACAAGTACTGCAGAGTAGTATAGGAAAGAGGGCAACAGAAGATTTAAACCATGAAACTTTGAGTACAAAGGTCAAAATTATTTAAAAATTAAGAAAAAATGAGATGGCAGCAATGGGAGAACAAAGGTTAACTGTTCCATGTAATATTGGAAATTCTTCACCAAGTAGACTTTTATCACAAAAATATTATGCAGGTACGGTGTGGATATGTAACTGTTAACTACCTATCTATCTATACTTTATCTTTCATGTCTATCATTTATCATATTTTTCTGTCCTATTGTTTTTTCTAATCTATCCTCTTTTTAACCATCTATCCATCTATCCATTTATCCATGTCTCTAATCATCTTTTGTTCATATGCATGTATGTATGCTTGTATCAACCTACGTATCTATGTACCTATCCACTGATCTTTCATCTATATTTATAATTTATCTATTTGTCTATTTATCTATCTTTTCTTTTTCTATAGCATTTCACCTATTTAACCAACCATCTATTTGTGTTTCTAATCATGTCTTTCTTTCTTATGTGTGTATCTATCTTGGAGAAAGAGAAAGTTGAAAGCAGATAACATGGCTCCCCCACTCCAACACACATGGTCTGTTTCAGCAGGTTGCCAATACTAACACTTTGTTGAGATTTTATCCTGCTATTCTGTGCCAAAAGGAGGTTTGGTCTTCTACTGAATGCAGACAGGGAGGTATGATAATTTTTCTGGTAGAGTGCGGATAGTATACATATAACAATGCAATAACATTCCATGTCATTGGGAGTACCTGAGAAGAAAGGATCTCATTTATTATTGACCATCTTAAGAGAAGCTGAAAAGGGGAGGAAGATGATGGATATAAGAAATAGGAAAGATGATTTGACAACTCTCTTATGAGTTTCATTGTTGCTATTACGTCTCAGACAAATATAACCCTACTGTTGTCTAGTTGTATCTGTGGGATCCAATAGACCAAGTCATTTTATATGTTGACAATTCCTAACTTTCAAATGGTAAATTTTGAAGAAAAAGGACTTAACTATTCTTTACCTGGCATACAAAATTGGGATTATGTGTGCACCCAAGTTCTTTCTTCTAGACCTTAGCTAAAACCTCTTCTACTCTGTGCATGCCTTGTATCAAAAGATTTCATTTTATAATATTTTTTCTAGTTTAAAGTTCATAGTTAAGATTCATAAAAGATTCAAGTTTATAGTTAATATTTATTTTCTGATAAACATTTAATGGAGGAGAAATTGTGTATATATATTTTTTCTGATGAAAATATCAACCCTAAAAGTGATTGTATCAAGTTACCAAAGGGGATTTCTATTGTGATGATGGTGGAAAAAGTCTGCATTTTCCTTTTCCCTGTGGAAATTATTCCAAAGTAAAAACCCAGAAAATTCATCTATAGTGAACCTGAAGAGAGATATAATTCCTAGACTCCAACCACATTCATAGGGAAAGTGAATGGAGAAAGGAAAGATGCATGAAGGAATGAAGGACGCAGGGACATCAGAACTCAAGAGATGTCAGAGCCCATCCAGAGGAAAGGAGCCCATAGAATATATAAAACTATGTCATTAGACAGGCTGCTACAGTTCAAAGGAGCAGAGAAGGTAGCAAGAAGAAAGAAGAGCACATTTGTGCAGTGAAAAGTGGAAATCTTGAAAAACTACTTTGCCTTCCTGTCAATAGGAACCTAGTTTGAGGAAAGACAACATATTTAATGATAAGAAATAAAAAAATTAGTATAACATTGGTGTAATGGTACTATTAGAAAAGAAAGGGAAAATATCAGAAAAAATTACTAGCAGGAGAAGTGTTACCCTAAAGAAAATAAAAGCTCTGATGAAAAAATTTGGCTTAAGTTAAAAAAAAATTCTCCAAATAAAAACTTAGTAAACAATCACCTTCATGAGGAAACTTCACATGGAAAAAGAGGAACTAAACGTAAACTGGCAGAAATCAGAAGAGAAGTAAAATAGGAGACAAAACCACAATAGAATTAAAAATATAGCAAAAAAAGGGGGGGGGCAAAGACTATGAAAAACAAAGGAATGAGAAAAGAAAGCATAACATAGTAATAAAAAAGTGCCCAAGAAAAAGACTAAAGGGAAAACACATGAAAAGAAAAACCAGCCTGTGTATAATTACAGTCTCTAAGAAACAAAAGCAAAAACCAAAATAGAGAAAATATTTACTGATACAACTCAAGGAATGAAAATGAGATTAAAATGCATTTCTTTTAAGATGACAGCATATTCTGGGCAAACTGTTCCTCAAGTGGTTCATATGGAGCCATAGGATGAAATTCACAAATTCATAATTACTTGAGCACTCTGCCGAAAATAGATCAAGTCATTTACAACAGTAAAAGTTAATTCTCAGACTTCACAGCAACATTTTACACCTTCAATAGTAAAACTGCATTGAAATATTTGCAAAGAAATGAACTATGAGCTGAGAATTCAAAATTCAGCCCAATTGTGCCTCCAGAATAGAAGCTGCAAGAGAAGCCTTTCTAACATGCTAGAAGTCAGAATATTTTTTCTCAAAAACGTTTTCAAAAGACACACTATAAGCAACAAAAATAGTCTTCAAAAGATTAGATAAAAGACTGGCAATGGATATTGTATATGTTCAAGCAGATGATTATGAAAAAAGTGTATGGATTTTAGGGTGACAACAGAGAATGAAAATATCATATATATGGAGCATTCCTCATCTGGAATGATTTGGACCAAAAATAATCTGGATTTCAAGTATTTTTGGATTTGTTTTATTTGCTCATATAAAAAGTTGCATGACGTGGAATTTTTTACTTGTGGTGTCATGTCAGTACTCACAAAGTTTCAGATCCTGCAGCATTTTGGATTTTGTACTTTTAGATTAGGGATACTCATCTTGTATAATAACAGAGAAATAGAAACAGAGATATAAAGGAACGAGAGCAAGTTCACCGATTGCTTTGCCTATAAGACCTTGGATGGTGTGTTAACTTTTTCGTCACTGGGACAAAAAAAAAAAAAAAACCCTAGAGGAACATAGATGAGGAAAAGTTTATTTTGGCTCACAGTTTCTAGGGTCTTGGTCCATAGATGGCCGATTCCTTGCTCTGAGCCCAAGGTGAGGCAGAACATTATGGTGGAAGGGTGGAAGGACATGGCAATCAGGAAGCAAAGAGAAAGAGGGGCATGGGGGAACAAATGTGCTCTGATCATCAGTGATAAAATATAAACCCCAAAGGCATGACCCCAGTGACCCACCTCCTCCAGCCATCTGTAGCTTATTCACAGTTACCACCTAGTTAGTCCATATCAGTAAATTAATTCACTGAATAGGTTAAAGCTCTCATGATCTAATCATTTTACTTCTGAAACTTCTTGCATTGTCTCACACATGAGCTTCTGGACAACACCTTATATCTAAATCATCACAGCAAGAGAATATTAAGAGTTTACCAATCCTCTAATAAAAATTTGGACATAATTAGCAATACAAAGGAAAACATTAGGAAAGATACCATTATGATTA
The DNA here is from genome assembly GCA_004024805.1 of Geosciurus inauris. Lineage (NCBI taxonomy): Eukaryota > Metazoa > Chordata > Mammalia > Rodentia > Sciuridae > Geosciurus > Geosciurus inauris. Next base: position 11,976 of record PVHX01015343.1, read on the forward strand.
AATTGAGTGGTTGAGAAGACAATCTAAAGGACCAAAATTTTATCATGACTCAAAATTATCATAAGCCAATTTTGTCATGACTCAAAGTTAAAATTAACACACCGCCCAAAAACTAAGGGAAACATTTCACTTAAAATCATCAAAGTAAATACTAGACACAAATATAAAACTTCTAAATAGCAGAAAAAGCACACATACATATCCTACAAACAAACTTACATCCAAGACACATAAAAAGACTTAAGAAAATAAAATAACACAGATAATAGTATTAAAAGATACAAAACTCTAGACTAAACATATCTCTTAGAAATGGGTTTGCCTCACAAGAGAAAAAGAAATAAGAGTTTTCATATTGGATCATCAAACAAAACCCAGATAAGTAAGAGACACGTATATGACATGATTGAAAATGTCAAAAATAAAATCATATTCAAAGATAAGGAAAATGAAAATGAAAGGAGAATTTATGTTGTTAATATTAGATAAAATGAAATCCAAATACAAAATATTAAATGAAGATGGACGCAATCATGGTAACATGATTATAGCCTTTAAAGGTTATAATTATCAGGGTGTGTAACATATAAATATCTATGAAGCAAAAAGCAGATACTGAGCTTTTAAGGAGATATTCCAGGAGATAAGATGTGGAACAGACAGAAATTCACTGGAAGGAGAACTGAAGGCACTTCTCTGGGTACAAAGATTAGGAGAGCCAAAAATGAGCTCCACCATGGAATCTCAACATAATATGAAAAATAGAATATAGACTGATAATTATTGATATGTAATTTGTTTCATAAGTGTAGCATTTTAAGGTTCATAAGACTTAACCCTGCACTAAAAGAAATATATCTAGAAATTTATTTTCAAATTAGGAATCAATCATTTTTTCTCCTAAAATTTTAAGTATCTTTACTATTTTTCTTGGTCAAAAAAGAAACAAACACCAAGCAAGACCATAAACAATTAGAAAAGAAAATAATGAAAATGTAAATGACTCCTGGGTTATAGCCTGAAGAACGTGGAAAGAAAATCATATATAGCCTTAAATGCTTATATCAATAAAACAAGAAATGAAAACAAATGATTTAAACATTTCACTCAAAAGGCTAGGGAAAGATAAATGTAATGAATTAAAAGAGAAGTAAGAAAGGAATTCATAGGGATAGAAAAGCAATAAATGCATTATGGAACAAAAACACTAAGCTAAGGAATTAGTTTTAAAAGTTGTTTGTGATAAAAGTAATATTTAACTATTAGCTGATGTCATGATACAATTAAGTTTCAAGACAAAATAGGCAATACTATTATAAGTAATTAAAATAATTAGTAATCAACATAGTATAGCACCAAATTACTAATGAAAAGATAGTACAGAGTAGAGTAATGCAAATATAATTTTAAAATATACATATATGAATATAGAAATTTAACTTAAGTTTATTTTCAAATCAATAGGGGAAAATGTAGACTATTCAATCTATATTATTGAGAAAATGAGGTTAGCTGGCTGGAAAGACCTTAATTTATATTCTTACCTTACACAGAGCACCTTGAAACACTAAGTCAGTCTTTAAATACAAGTAATGAAACTTAGAATTAATTTATAATGTTACAGTGGAGAAGGACTTTCCAATTCTCAATGAAAACCCGAGACCCATCAAGAACAAACGAAATATTCTGTCACATTAAAATACAATCCCAAAACTTAAGCATGGAAAAATCAAACCAACAAATGTAAACTAAGCATAGTTAAAATTCAGATGACTGGAGAAATATTCCAAACCGGATCACAAATAAAAGGCTGATTTTCTTAATGTATAAAGAGATCTTAGAAGTACATAACAGTTCAGTTTTTTTTCCCAGATTTTAACAGTTCAGTTTCCCACTAGAAATTCTAATAGAAGAAATAAAAGGCTTGAAACATCAGACATGGTGATCAAGCTCCCTTAAGCTTGTTTTCAAAAGATAAAAAGTTGAATGTCAATATTCTTTATTAGTAAGGCTTTAAGAAACAGGAAATCGTATATATTGATGGAAATGCAAATTGGTTTTATTCCTGTGGGAGAGTAATTTTTCAATATTTATCAAAATTATCAAGGCATATATCCTTTGATTCATCAATTTTACTTCTAGGAATTTATTCTAAGGATGTAATAATACATTTAAAACAGTGTATGTACAGTATTATTCATCAAAACATTTTTTAAACAGTAAATAAGTGGGAAAGTCATGCATTTTTATCAGTATGAGGTGGTAAAATAGAGGTGGTAAAATAGATTCTGATTCACTTTTTCCCCTATAAACTTCTATGAAACTATAAAAATTTAAGGAAGCTCCCTATGTAGTAAACGGAAATATCTCCAGGATACGTAGTTAAGTTAATATATCAATATTAAGCACATTTTTGCTTGTGAGTGCATAAAGTGTATCTAGAAGTAGACGCACAAAATTGATAATTAAAGTTACCTATTTGGGAATGAGAGCATGAATAATTAGATAGATAAGAAAACAGAAGTGCCTGGTGGTTTTCTCACTCTACTCTTTTACCATTTGATTTTGAACTATATTACTTTTTCAAGAATTAATATTGCTATGAGTGTAAGAGTTTCCATACTTCTTTACACTTGGGGAGGAGATCAATTCTTAATGGATCTGTGTATTATTCAATGATAGCTCTGAAACACATTCTAGATCTTTCTTTTTTTTATTTCTCTAAATTTTTTGTAATAAAGATGATAATTTTTTTCCATAAACACTTTAGTGCCAATTATTAGTAAGACATTTGTAGTTTCCTCTGTTAATTAATTTTTCTTCATTAATTATGTTCAAAAGTTTGTCATCAATAGTACTGATAATTTAAATGGTAACAAAAATTACTCTTTTAGGTGGTGACAAAGTAAATTATATGACAAAAAGTAAGTTATAATTCCCATTACTTATGGTGTTTATATCAAATGGAGTAGAATATATAATCACCCTAGTCACAGACTGACTATGGATGCACAAAATTTGAGATAAACAAATTAATGTTTTAATTACACTTCTGGGCTGAAATAATTTAGAGTGACCCATGAGCTAAGAGAGGTTGTTATGACTTAAATGAGGTTTTATAGAAGCAGATGAAGAAATGAGAACAGAAAGATGCATTTACACATTTTGTGGTTCATTGACTCCTAATGTCAGGTGGAGATGCAGATGAGATAGATCAGTCACTATTTTAATAATTGTATGGAATTTCCAGCTAAGTCTACATACTGTTTTCTAATTTACCATCTGATTTTTTTTTTACATTCTTTGGTTAATGTGTTCTTTAGTTTGCATATACTGAAGAATTCTTCATATTTTCTTGTCATTGGTTTCTCACTCATTTCCACTGGGGTTGGATTATTATACTTTGTATGATTCCAGTACTTTTAAATGTTAGCTTAAAGCCCTCATATTTGCTCTACCTGAAGGATATTCCAGAAGTGTTTGAGGAGAATCTGAATCCTGCTATTGAGTGAGCTTTCTGTAGTTGTCTGTTAGGTCTACTGCTGTTCAAGTCTTCTCTTTCCTTGGTAATTCCTGTCTAACCATTCTATCTGTGCATTAAAATGTAAGAGCAAATATTATTAAGCAACTGTTATTGTAAAAGCAATGAGCTAAATTTGTGATCTATTATTTCTGTGTCTCAAGGAAAAAGGACATGAAGAATCTATCATCTCAAAAAATATTTTATAAATAAACAGCTATGCATATGAACTGTCTCCTATTATTTAAAAGACCATACTGTAAATATAAAGACATTGAAAATATAACATAAAGCAAAACCACAGCACCTAAATTTAGGAACATCAGCAAATCTGTATTCATGCCATCTCCTATCACTTTTGGGTGGACATTTACCTGGATAGTACATTCCCTGTCAGATTAGGTAATGAGAAGAGTCAGAACTTCACGTCCTGCTATTTTTTTTTCCTATCTGCAAATCTTTTTTTTTCTTTTGTATGAAATAACCCAGAACATACTTTTGGTTGTTTTTTTCTCATATCATAGGTTTTCCTTTAGGAATTTGTGATTTTTGCAAGAGAGAATTCTACCTGCAGATATGAATTCTGCAATGTTTGTAGCAGGGACATTATGTATTCACCAGAAACCCATTTCTGTTTCCTTCTGAGCTTGTTTCTAGACCAGTGATTCTCTAACATTTGTTTTTGACCATAAATATGCTCTTGTTTATGTGTATTCTATGTTTCAAATTTTACTGTATTAGAAATTAAATAAAATTTTCAAATATTTAATATATTGAAAATAACAATAATAATCTTCCTCATGTTAATGATATTTTTCATGAAAAACAGATATATTTCCAAAAAAGGGGGAAAGTTGCATTGTTACATGTTATAAATCTCTTCATTGTCATGATGTTTTAACAGAAGATGATTAAATTTACACACCTGTTTCTATATTGAGTCTGTTTCAATATGTTGTTTTGATTGAAGTATATGGAAAAATGACCTCATACAGATAGATATTTAGAAAATGGAGTAGTATTTAATAATATTCTCACTGTAGATATTGACTGTAGCTATGATTATAGACATTCTTCTTTGATTCTACACCTAAACATTACAAAAGCAATTTTTTAAAGGTTAGTTCTAATGAAATTTATATACACAGTTGTATTAAAGTCCATTGATCTATCTTGTATTTTGAATACAGCTCTTATCCATGTATAATTTTTGTTATATTTGGAAAATATTGGTAAATTGGCTTATGTAAACCTTTCTTTAACCAGAAACATGAAAGTCAGAGACAGTTAGATTTTCATAATCTGCATGATCTGGACAGCCACCATGGAAAGAATTTATAATGTCCAAATCAAATGTGACACCATAGGAAAGGTGTGAAACCAAGGGACATGGAGAGTAATGGACTATGGAGATTCTTCCCCCAAACAAAATCAGGAGCTGATCAGGGAAATTTCCACAACTCAAGGGAGACTGGCTGTCCATCAAGATTATGATTGCTAGAGACATGCACAGGCTGTGTTTTCACATCTTGAGGGAGTTTCCTGCAGTTGCCCACCTCTACTCTTTCCCATATAAAGCATGTGATGATCACAGAACTTAGTTTATAGATCACCAGCTCATGAAGAGCTACATTTGCACTCAAAGGTGAATACATACTACATCCTACAATAATACATCCTATTATTTTGAGATTTGAAGGATTGTGATGTTTAAACGGAACCTGAAGTGTCTTCCTTGAACTTGAAGAGGGAGACAAGTGTTCTGTGAGAGAAAAAATAGAATGGCTATTTGGGTACAAGAATAGACATGGGCAAGGCCTACCATGGTTTCTCCCAGCCTTTTTCCTTTAGGCCAGTACACATTGAGGCTGTTTCCAAGCATTCCTTGCAGCTAAGTGAAGCCATTGAGTGCCAACCACATCAAAGAGTTGTTATGCAAGTAGGAACAGTAATATTTGTCCTTACATGAGTAAGAGATGATATTTTATTGTGCAAAAGAATAGGGCTGTTGCTGTTGTAATATGAGCCTTAATTAGTTAGTGTTGCTGATACAATTGAGATTTGAAGCTTACAATGTGCTTATTTAATAGTTTCTGTGAATCATATAGTGCCTGATTGGATAACAGGTCAGTAAAAAATATCATTGGGAAGATTGACTGATTATTAACTCAATATAACTAACACTATGACTATGTAGCTAAAAACCTAGTGAAAATGTTTTTCTAAGACTGATAGAATAACAAGGAATGCTAAATACTTCATTAAAATCAACCAGAGGGAAGATAATTTATGGCAGTAGTCAGAACACCAACAAAATGAGAATATACCCTTTTCTAGATTAAATTATAGAATAACATCTAATAATTAAGAAACTATTTGTAACCTATTCCCCAAATTGTTCATCCAATAATTTTCAGCATATATGATTTCTCTATATATTCAAAAGTAGTATGAATGTGGGTTTGATATCCATCAATATTACCTTGAATATATTTAGGATTCTCCATCAGTATTAAAGACATTGGAGTGATTTACTTTTATATTTGTCTCTGGAGTTTACTAAGTTTCTCTTTTAGAACAGGTACCTCTAGATAGATTTTAAAAGCAATTTTTTTTGAAATTTGGGGGTCATTCCAATAATTAAATATCAAATTTAATTATAAATATATAAGCAATCATTTGAGATGAATGAGTGGATTATGTTTAGAGAAAGGAAAAATGATTTCATTTGCAAACATTTATTTCATATAATAAACAAGGTTATCTATTCTCAATTTGATTAGTATTCTATGTATCAAACAGAAGCAGAAAGAGAATGCATTGAAAAGAAGACCTTAATTAAATAAATTAGATTTGGAATAAATTAAATTGTAAAATTAAACTTGAAGAAAAGTTTATCAGTGATACTTAAAATAAAATTAATAAAATTGAATCATAGAAAATATAAGGAAATAGAAAATAATATGTTACTTATTCTATGAAAGAAAGAAACTCCTCATAAAAACAGAAAACAAACAAGAACATATTAGGAAAGATGAGCTAGGTAAAAATTACCCAGAAATAAATAAACAAAACTGTAGAATTTTCTAATGACAGAAATGATCAATTACTGCAATAAATTGTACACAATTAAGTAAATAAACAATAAGGTAGATAAAGGATCTATGATATGTTCATACAATGGAAAATCATAAAGAGATAAATCTGAATGAGTTACAGTCCAAGAAAGAACATGAATCAGTCTCACATACATAATATTGAAGAAAAGATGCAGATATACAGACAAATATATTATAATTTTAATTGCTTGAAGGCTTATATTTATTACCAGAGTATTTGTTTTTGCATTTTATATGTGAATATATTTTGGTATTTGTAATACAAATGCCCTTAATAAATGGCTTGTGCTAATATTACTGCCTGTTGTCAAAACATAATTTCTTGTTTGAACTTTTACTGCTTTACAAACTTCTCCAAATAAATACAGCGTACAGACAGCACCCAATTAATGATAGAGGATTTAAGTGCTAGACATCTCTATGGCACATATATAATCTTGGAAAAGTCATATAGTTTCTTTGTGTCCTGGGGTCCTTATTTTCATACCAGATAGTCAGTGGTTTACTAGGCATGGAATCAGATCCAGGCATGCAACTCTAGGTCCAACACAATTGCAACTTTATAATTTAAATAAAACAATAGAAAAATATTTTTCTGAAATTGAAGGCAATAAGCTAATTTTTTATTACATAAATATATCTACTTCAGAATCTATGATATGTAGTAATTGTTTTTATAATACTCTTAAAAGAATAAAAGATATTTATCTTTTAATTATATTCTCATAAGACTCATAAGAATATAATATTATAGTAATAATATAGAAGTATATAATTTTTTAAATATTTTTTAATTGTAGATGGACACAATGTCTTTATTTTATTGCCTTGTATGTGGTGCTGAGGATTGAACCCAGGGCCTCATGCATGCGAGGCAAGCGCTCTACCGCTGAGCTACAATCCCAGCCCTAGAAGTATATAATCTTATTGCTATAATAATATATATTTATATATTAGTATATACCAATGCTAATATTTATATACTATTATATATTAATTGTATGTGATATATACTTATATATTATAATTATATATGTATATGTATAATATATATTAAATATCTATGAATAACAAGCAAACTTAAGCATCAAGCAGATAATTCAAGTAACACATCTGCATGCATAAACCAGTGTTAACTTTATATCTAGTGGTCTTTTCCATCATAAAATGTGCAAATTCCTGAAGCAAATAGGAGATGTAGCAGCTGCAAACTTGGTTCTTGCCAATTTATGGAGATGGTGAAAATTATTAGCACTTGTACTATACTTGGAAGTCATTTTTGCAAAAAACTAGGAAGCAATTTTATCCTAACATGGATTTTAAAGCAAGCATATTGCTGGGAGAGCACCCTGGGCCAAGATTTACATCAAACTGACACTTCAAATAAAGAGCATCATGGGGAAATTTGATGTCCCTTGCTTCATCAAAATTGTGACCTTAGAGAAGAAAGAGAACATTTTGTCTCCTCAATATTGGGTATATAACAGTGTGACTTGACAAGCAAACCTCAAAAAAGTGAATTCCCCGAGCAATAGATAAGTTATGTCCTCCTTGTGAACAATTTTAAAACTACAGAAGTTAAAAAGAAAAAAAACATATTCTCACTTTTCAGAGATAATTAGGTATGATTTGTTTTCACCACACTGAAATCACTTAACATTCTGTCCTAAGAATTTCCCCCATTATCATTTGCTTTTTAAAGTAGTCGTTTACCTTTTGTGATGGCACATTATAGATCCATCTCAATTTATTTGATCATTATTCTATATTAGAGATCCACTCTTTCACTTATATTTCCAAAATTGTGATGATCATCTAAATAAAGCAATTTATCAGATTTTATATATATAAAATGTGCATAAATATATATATGTATTTACATATATATAATGCTAGAAGAAATAGAAGGTTTGGGTAACAGGGTGACTTAACTTAAAGGTTCTTGAAGCATATTTTAAAATTAAAAATCAACGTTGTTTATAATAAACATGAATTGTTCATTTTTTCATTATTAAATTTGTATAGAGTTATTCATTATTCATTATGTAATTACATAATGATAAAAGATAAACCAAGTCAAACTTTGCATCCTTTTTAAGATCTCTTCTGGACTTGTCATATAACCTGGTTTTCATTTTATATGATTTTTCTCTTCTCTAAATCATTATATCCTTCCATAAATCTAGCTCCTAGAACCCTGACTATACCATTGAAAACACTCATAAAAATTTGGAGAACAGAGGAATGAGTGCATCAATAAATGTGTAGAAGAGTTTTATGAGGGAGAATTTAGTTACCAGATTTACACTCAGGTTGGTTAACCAACTTATTAGATCCTTCTCCATTCTTCCCTCCCAAACTATTTGAACACTTAAACATAATTTGAACAGTTGAATGTTCTAATACGTATTCTATTTCTTTTGTTGACTTATTTTTGGTGATAAATCAATGGGTTCATCAATCTATAAAGTAGTCTCAAGATTTGGAATTTAAGGACTAAAGTAATTAAAACAAATAAAATGAAGACATAGACATAAGTTTGCTATCTTTTAAGCTTAGTCAGAAATGTAATTGACTACATTTGATTAACATGTACTATCACTCATTTCATAGTGTAACAGTCATTTTAACCACCTCATATAAGAAAGATTTACCCTTTCTTTAGAATTCTTTCAAGAACTGATTGCATATCTGACAAGTAATTGCTCATTGATTGAATGATTGATTTACTTTTTTAATATAATTTTTTCAAAGAAAAATGGCGATAGACAATTGGAAACTTGCTTATTCTTTAGCTGCAATGTTGCTTTCTTTTCTTTAAATGTGGAAGTAACTCAGTGATTTGCTCTTTAAGACACCAGCCTCTCCACTCTTGTTTACCATCTTCTTATGCTGAGTCATTCCATAATATTTTCCAGTGTATAACTCCAGCTATTTTGTTCCTTTCACTAAAAAGTACAACTCTGCTGTTTCTTATGAAAGCTCCAGTTGTTAAAAGTAGGGGTAAAAGTCTTTTAAATGGTCAATTACATTGAATTTTTTAAAAATCCACATAAATAGGTCTTGGTTTGGGAAGGAATTAACTCATGTTTCTGATAATCTGATCTAGCTCCATGAAACCCTATAAATCTATGGCTTGAATAAAGAGTATTCAGTCAAAAAGAGAAAACAATAATTTCATGAAAATATATCCTTTGTTATGTTTGGACTGAGAACTGTTGCCATGTTGGCCCAGCAGGTGGTTGGGATTAGACAGCACAAATATATATGCCCCATACCTATTTTTTAATTCTTTCCTTTATCTGAGAACCAGGGCCTTTGGACAGCTTGGGTGGCCACCCCTTCAGTTGGGGTGGCCTTTTGATATTGAACCTATTTGTGACCTTCATACTTGGTAGTGAATAGACTTGTATTTTTTGTTCTGCAGCTGTATTTCTTGTTCTTCTTATATTGTGTTATTCTTGTATTGTTCTTTTTCTTGTATTTCTTGTTCTGCAACTGAAGTAATTTTTCTGCAATTTTGAAATTTCAGATAATCTATCTACAGGTCTACACAATGAATTGCATATAGAAGTTTGTAATATAATTCAAGGAGCCCTTGCCCTAAGGTAGGAGATTGGAGATGGCAAAATGGTGAAATATACCAAGATGTCTGTGGGTCACTGAACAATGTACCTGCTTGTGTCACCTAGGTTACCATGGAAACTCCTGTCCTGAGTGTCAATAGGACTAAGGAAGGCAAAACCTAGACCAAGTAACACTCCTTCTGGACATCCCCAGTTGAAGGCAGGTATAAGCCACCCAGTTCCTGGTCTTGGACCCTTGAGTCATTCTTTCTGAGTCCAGCTCTGCTTTAAGGAGTGTACTTTCACTTTCAGTACATCTACACTCTAGCTGCATTTTCTGTGTGTTTTGCATGATTCTTTATTCTAGAGGCCAAGAATGTAGACATCCACTGGACTCCCCTTCAGATTCCTTTCTACTCCATATCATGTCTTTAGAGCTATAGGCCATGTCTTTAAACCCACTTTTTCAGATTTTTCTGGGATCCCGTTCTACATCTGATAAATATTTATTTGTTTAATTATTGATTGATTGTTTTTCCACATGTGCAGTGACTTCTGGCTGAATCCTGATGGCTCCTACTTCTTTTTTTGAGAGTTAGAAAAGGTATCTCTTCCTATCCATGCCTACAGGCTGGCGCCAGAGGGGCAGAGCTTCATGAACAGAGATTGTCTGCAAATCAGTCCCACTCAGCCCCTCAGGTGATGATCTTTGTTCAAGCCACTGTAGTGGCTGGGTGTGGTGTCCCTTCTGGTACCGTGGAGTGAAAAAGAATAAGAAATACTGCTTCCTCTTCTCCACCCCTATTGGTTCTACTTGGGGTTACCTCTGATTGACTCACAGTCTTGTGCATGTTGAGACTTGATACTTCCTCCTGTTAATTCCTTCCTTGTCCCACTCAGGTTGTTTATGTCACCATGTTGGGATTAGGAGAACCCAATCTTCCTGGAGTGTTTAAACTTCAAGTGCATATTTTTCTTTCCCTCCCCTCCCAGACCCCCTTTCTCTCTTCCTTCCTTCCGTCCTTCCTTTCTTCCTTCCTTCCTTCCTTCCTTCCTTCCTTCCTTCCTTCCTTCCTTCCTTCCTTCCTTCCTTCCTTCCTTTCTCTCTCTCTCTCTCTCTCTCTCTCTCTCTCTCTTTCTCTTTCTTTCTTTCTTTCTTCTTCCCTTTCCCTTTCCCTTCCTTCCTTCCTGCCTTCCTTCCTTCCTTCCAGTGGTACTTCTATGTACATACTAACAACCCAAAGGAATGCTTCATTTGAAAATGACCAAAAGGTAAATCAAAAGACTGTTGGCATATGACTTCCAGCAAGTAAGTTTTATTGAATCAAACTTTGCTATATGAACTAATGTAGTTTTTGAGTCACACATTTTGTCAGTTTTATGATATGGGTGTTAGAATAAAATTATAATTTTTGTTGCTCAGTTTTAATTTATGACTCATGACCAGAAACTGTTGCATTGGAACAAGGTATAATAGTAAGATCTTAGCAAACCTTACAAATAAGCCATTTTCTGCAGAGTACAAAAGTTTTTTGATCTGCCCTTAAATCAAACTATGCAGGGTGATATTATTGACAACCAAAGAAAGTGAAACACCAAAATTGATAGGCAGATAGAGATCAATTGGTCCAGAAAACAAATTTTAAGAATATTTAATTCATTTGGAAAATAAAATAGGAACCAACCACAACTCTGAAACTTTCTGGCAATGAAGAAATATAATGCATTCTGCAATTTTCTAGTCTTTAGTGGCAGAACCAGGATGGAATCTTCTCAGGTTGCTTTGACACGTTTACTTTCCAACATCACCACAGACATTCTCATGATTACTCAAAATAACAGTGGCCAGCACTTACGTGTGCTGGTAATCACCAGGTGCTCTTCTAAATTTGATAATGCATTGGCTTATGTAAGAAATCAGTTCAGCTAGGCTGCAAGAAAATTGAAATCAGAAGCATCCTTTTCTAATTTTCTGTGTCTTCACAATATTGTTCGTTCCTGTTTCTCAGTATTTCCCCTAAATTAGAAAATTTGCATTTGAAGACCCCTGACGTTTTATATCTTTTAAGGACTGCATGATAGTGGCCATGTCTCCTAATAGCTTTCCCCCAAACCTTCCTCTGCTGTAGACGGACAGAGGGGACCTGCCCAGACTTGACTTCATAGGAAATTTCAGGTCATTGCAGGGGAATCTGTCCACTTTTGTTTCCTCTGTGCATTGTGTTTCTGAGTTGGATGTTTCCCATATCCAATAGGCCATGGTGATGCACACATGTATCATGAACATTACCAAAGACGATCCCAAAGTGACTTCAGACTTAGGGAATGGGCTAATGGATGTTCCAAATCATATCTAGAAACTCATGAAGGATAGGAACCTCTGCAAGAGGAAGTGGGACTACGTCTCTCGAGTTATTTTTCATTCAAGATCTATGCAGGGTAGGCACTACTGTCCCACAATGGAGATCCAGGCACAGGTGGGGGTGGGTACAGGCTCAGGCCACTCTGCAATTAGGCTATAGATTCCTTATGATTCTTCCAGAAATGTCTGACAGTCCTCCCACCACTGCTGTTGGTGTTGACTTCTAACTATGCCCTCTCTTTTATCTTTCTCTTTCCTCTACACCACAGAAAAAATAATCCCTTATAAACATCAGTTGACTCTATCTTTATTGCTGAAAATTCATTCTTTGATTCCCATGGCTTATAGCTACATCTTTTATGGAATGCCAGACACCCATGTAAGTCTCAGCCAGTTTTCAAACTGGGTAGCAATCAGCCAGGGTGATAGGAAGAGTGTGTAACCAACCAGCTGCCCATGCTGCCACCACAATGAACACAAATAAAGGACCTCAGCCACAGGAATGTGGCACTTATGAGGTGCTGTCATTGAGGCATGGAGGAAATCAGGCCTGAGGAACAAAGCTCCAGACCTCAGAGGGCCTCCTGCATTCTTCACTGCTAAGCTTTCTCTGTAGCTTCCTTCCACCCTCTGCCTTCAGCTCTTCTCCTTCTGGCCCATTATTCTCACCTCGTTGGTCTACATTGGTCTAGCTGCTGTACTCTGAAAGGACCTTTCTTTCTCTCTCATTTTTTTTTAGTTTGTGTTCTTCTTTTTATAATCTAAATGCTCTCATACAGCTTTCTTAAAGTCCTACTTTTTGTTCATTTTCCTTTCCTCAGGTTGAACACATACCCTTTCCTAGGAAATCACTTGAATGTGAGGTTTTCCAGACCACAGCTTTTCTGTCAGTCTTCTGCTCTCCCCTGCATGTGTCTAGCTTCAGTCTGTGTGTTCACAAGTTGCAGTGATGGCTGAAAATGCTGAACAATTTGTGACCCCTTAAAGTCTCTAGAAACATCTCTATTTAGCATTTTTACACCATGACAACTATCAGAATTTTTATCGCCACAATAAGGTGACTGGGTATTCTGATTGTTTCTGATAGCACTGATGGGACTGAGGGTTCCTGAGAAATCTGGAATACTCTGTTTCTCTAAAATAGATGGGGGAAGCAGCTATGTATTTCGTCTTTTAAACTTGGTAAAGTAGCACAGCACTAGGGCAGAGGAAATGCTTTGTAAAAGTTTGCTGAATGAATTAATGAATGAATGGATTAATTACCAAAGACTGAACAACAGCAAGGAAAAAACAAGCAAGATTTGAGTGGCTGATTACACAGTGCTGCTATGGGGGCTGGGGAAGGTTTTCCCAGCAGCCCTCCTGGGGCAGCTGGAACCGAGGGAATCTTTAACCTAGAAGCATGCATTTCAATGCTAATGACTAGATGGTGGTATATGATTCCCAGGAAAGAGAGAACACTGATGCTGAGTAAGCTGCACGCTTTGTATCTATTGCATTTTAAGCAGGAAGCAGAGAACAGAGGCAGGATGCTCTGAGTCAACAGCCTTTTTCTAGCTCTGTGTTGGCTCTTACTGACTTCTTGCCTTGATATTGATTTCACTTATTTTACTCTCAGATTTGTGACAACATAATTTCAGCAGATATTGGACTATTCAGCAGTGGTCCTCGTGACTATAACAATCTCTATTTCACTGTCAAATTTTCCTTCTAGCCTTCTACCTTGAGGCCATGGATCCTGCACCACGGTGTGTTGGGGGAGGGCAGTGGTAGAGATGATTCCTCATGCTGTTTGTACTCACCTGCACACTAGTTATTATATTGTAGCCATGTTCAGATTAATGAATATCTGCTGGAGCTTATTCTGTGCAAAGAAAAGTTCTTAGCTTGGTTTTCTTCCTGAAAATCCAAGGTTAAAGGCTTCAGGTTCAAGCTGAGCTGAGGATTGGAGTTTCCTAGATCAGCTATGGTCAGAACAAGAAACCTGGGTGGAGGGAGAACTTAGAAGATCACAGAGGAGGAACAAATCTCAGGGAAAGGAAACCATCCAGTGAAGAATGAATCTAACAGGGCTGGGCAGAATGAGGAAGTAGGCATGAGGACCTGGAAGGAAAATGAGAGAAACTGATACAACTCTGTTGTTTAGATCAGAGGGTTGGAAATAGAACCTGGAGAAATAACATGGCAATTTTGAAAGAGAGTATCCAGAGATGATGGCTTGTTCTACCACAGACCAGCCCACTCGGCTGTTGCCAACTCCATTTGGTACAGGGAGGGACCCTCACCAGATCAGCTTGGAGCAGCTGGGAAAGCAGTAAATGGGCTTTAGAGGATGCAAGTTAGAGTCTGGCTCAGACCTTCCACAAATGATTTGATGTCATTAAATTTGTCTCATCATGTATATTTTAGGTGAGAATCATGCACTGCTGGCTTAGCCTTTGGGATAACTAAATGATCTGATTTATGCAGACTATCAAGGACAAACTTGATGAGAATCATATGGAATTACTCATTCAAAAATCTCTTGGGGTGACTTTAAGTTGGACACACAGTATAATCTAAGAAAATACTATAATGTGTACTTGTGCCTGCAAGGAGCTGTCACTGCAGAGATGACAAATTCTCAGCTATCAGGGGCTTACAATCTAGTAGTTGCTATAGGAAAGCAATGCTTAGGTAACCATACTAAAAGCTAAAACACAGAGTACCAAGAGCTAGAAGTGCAGCTAGAGTGACATTGAATTTCAAAGCAGAGAGATATTTTTTTTTCTCCCTGCAAGCTGAGAAGGTCTTCACAGAAAATCTATGAGCTACCTGGAGTGATAATCATTGAACCATGGCTTCTCATGGTAGAACTGTCATGGTAGCTGTCATGGTAGAACTTTTTACATACTTGGGTCTGCTGATTCTGGGGTAGGATAGGGTTGTGTGTCATGAGATAGAGTTCTGAGGGGTGCTCCTTCCCATCAAGAGTACAACATGGGTCTAGACAGGTGAAGGAGAAGGCTGGTGGTATCTAGGCAGAAGGGCTTGGGCAGGGGCTTTTAAGAGTTCAAGGCATATGAAGCCAATAGCTAGAGGCTTGTTTTGGGTGCACATAGCTGGAAGTTTTAGAAAATTAGAAAAGGTAAGTGGCCACACTGCAGCCTGCTCTGAAGTTTGTGAAAAGGGGTTTGGATTACCATTGATGGGTTTTGAGCACAAGACTTAGTTACATCACTAGACCTGCACTTTATAAAATCTCACCTAGAAACAGATACCACATGTTTAGAGGATATAGAAATGTGCTAGGTGGGGTATGAATAAGGTTCCAGCTAGTAGGGTAACTGTGGGGCTGGAGGCAGTCATACTTCTCCATTCTTTTTTCCTTCCTAGTAATGGGAATTTATTTAACCCATGGAAGCTTTGCCATAAAGCTATATCCCCAGTCCATTTTACTTTTTATTTTAAGACAGGATTGCACTAAGTTGCTGAGACTCTTGCTAAATCTTGCTGGCTTTGAACTTGCCATTCTCCTGCCTCAGCCTCCATAGTCACTGGGATTACAGGCATGTGATCATTCTTCTCAGGAGGCAGTAGAGGATTCTTATTTGTCCATTCACCTTATACACATCATCTGTGTGCTTTATTCTAGGGCTGGAAATACACATAGTGAAGCACTGCCTTCATGGAGCCCACACTGAGGGGCAGCTTCCTTTTGCTGCTGTAATAAATGAGCACACTTCGGGTGGCTTAAAACAATGAAAACTTCTTACAGTTTTGGGGTCAAAAGTCTGAGATAGATCTGAGTGAGCCACAATCAAGCTGTTTGCAGGGCTGCATCCTTCTGGAGTTTCTAGGGAAGAAGTTATAGCCTTACCCTTTCCTTTCCCTAGGGATTGCATGTGTGGCTGGCTTACCTCCCCTTCCTCCCTCTTCAAGGCCAGCAATGGCCTGAGTCTTGCTCACACTGCATTGCTCCATCACTGACTCTTTTTCCTCTCCACATTTAAAATATCCTTGTGTTTTGAGAGCTCCCAGCTAAAATGGGGCTCCAAAATCTGAGTTGCGAGTAAAAGTGCCCTGATGGGAGATGAAAGGTTGGGTATTTACTATGAGCCTTTCCAAGGATGCTTCTTTTACCTGGCAAACAGCCTAATGCCTAGTTGTCTATCCTATGACCACCTCATTCTGGAAACATGTTTATGCTGGTAGGCACCCCTCTGGCTCTTGTCTGGTTTGTGTCCAGTTTATGCTGTCTGATCATCACTCTGGTGCTGGGAGCTTGCCTTGTATTCTTCCCCAGTGCCCTAGGGAAGACTCAGCAGAGGCAGTCTTGGTTCTTCAGATGGAAAGTCCAAGTTCAACACACCTGCACAATAGGAAGCATGTTCAATGACTTTTACTTATAGATCCTGGATGAGGAAATTGAACTGAGTTGGGAGGGTTAGTCCTGTGTCCCAAGATAATGCAAGACAGGAATTCAGAGAGAGAAGAGAGAGAGAGAATAATAGTTTCAAATATATATATATGGAACAGGGTATGTGTAACTTTAAATTCATGGGTGAATAAATGTCTGAAAGCTCTGTTTAAAGAGAGAAATGCCTGAAAGGCTTATTTAAAGGAAGTTGCAGGAATGTGGGAAGCCATCTCTTGCACACCAGAGATGCTTTCAAGTCATCTCCATCCACTAGCTTGAGCCATTTGAGTATATTGTTCTTCAGCAATATTTGCCGTGTTGTTCACATTACACTTTGGGGTTACATTGGCCCTTTCTGGATAACATTGGTAATCTCTTTTTCTTAAAGGTAGGTTACTATTGGCTTTCATTTCATTTGCAACTTTAATCCCCCCTTGCCACATAATGCATAGTTAGTACTCCCTATCCATTGTTTTCCCATTCTCAGGATTCAACCCACTAAGGTAGAAAATATTCAGAGAAATTTTATGTCTTTTTTTTTTTTTTGTACTGGGGATTGAACTCAGGGGTACTCTACCACTGAGTCACATCCCCAGCCCTGTTTTGTGTTTTATGTAGAGACAGGGTCTCACTGAGTTGCTTAGCACCTCGCCGTTGCTGAGGCTGGCTTTGAACTTGCGATTCTCTTGTCTCAGCCTCCCTAAGTGCTGGGATTACAGGCTTGAGCCACTGCACCTGGCTAATTTTATGTCTTTACTGACCATGTACAGATTGTTTTTACTTGTCGTTATTCCCTAAATAATATGGTCTAGTTGCTATTTACAGAGCATTTTCATTGCATTGGTATGATAGATCTAGAGATGTATCTACAGATGATATTAACTACGTGGGAGGATATATGTGGGTTATATACAGAACTACACTATTTTATATAAGGCACCTAAGCATCTGAGGACTTTAGTATCTGCAGGGGTCCTGGAACCAATCCTCTGTGGATCTTGAGACACAACTGTAGTACACTTACAGGTTCTCAGGAGTAGGACGTGGGCATCACTGGTAGGGAGGGGTATTATTTTTCCAACCTCACATTACACTACAAAGAACCCATGACCAGGTCAATGAATAAGGAAAATGCATGCATTTTGGTGTGTACACATTTGTACACATACATGATTTCACACCTGAGAGTTCATTTTGACAGAAGCAAAGACAGCGCTGTGATGGAGAGTAAAGTAGACTTAGAGAAGTCAATTGAAAGAAGTGCTATCCATGCTTAGAACTGAAAGGTGACACAGTTCCAGGGCTGAGGCCTGGCAATCTACTTCCTGTGAATGCAGAGAATGACTTGGAGACTCAGCCCTGCCTGCACAAACAACTTAAGACTTTTTGCTTTTCCAGTCTCTCTTCCCTAAGAAAATTGCATAAAATTGTATATACTCCTAATATTGTTTTGAGTAATGAACAGTGTAACATCTAGTGTCAGAGCTGATTCCCCGTTGCTTAGAATAGTCACTGCACCTAGGAGATCCTCACTAAATACTTGTTGAATCAAAGAATTTATATTGATTTTTGTGTTGATGCAATAAAGATATTATTGTTGGAAGTATTTTCAGATGTATTTCCATATTCTAACATTATTATTATAATATATTTTGCCTTGGAGACTTAACTCCCATTCAAACAATGAGTTTTAATGCTTTAGAGAGAGAAGACATACCTGCTAAATTAATACATTTGTGTCTCCATTTTGACTGTCAAGGTAGATTTTTAAAAATTTGAATCTGTATCAAAACAATAAGGATTGTAAATTAGGCTTCGCTGGGACAAGCAGAAGGTTTACGAAAAGCAAAAATGAGAACAAAAGAAAGAGAGAATGTTTTCAGGTCTTCTTGAAAACTGAGAATCAAATTTGGGCTAGGGGTGAAGCTCAGAGGTAATGAAAGGTCCTGTGTTCAATTCCTGGTAGTCCCCATGTCCCCCAAATCAAGAATCACACCTGGAGGATGCATATTAAAGTGCTCACTGCAGAAATGTAGAGGTGATACCTGCTTCTATCCTGGCAGGAAAATGAGGTGTGCTGCCTAGGAGGCAGAGGAGGGTGAAGAGGAGGACAGATTGTAGGGCAAGGATTCCCTCCAAGCTGACTCCTTCAAGCCATGAAAGATGGTAAAGTGGAAGGAGACAGAGGACAATCCTGAAAGCTTGGTTTTTCTTCCATGACTTGGAGCTTGTGTCTTAGAATGGGAGTGGGACTTTTAGAAATATCTAGATTGACATTATGTGTGATAAGAACATCAGGTCATTTGCTGCCTTAGCTGAATGTACAATTTGTACTCATTTAGGGTAGTGCTTCTCAAATTTAGTGCACATCAGGATCTCCTTGAATGAGCTTCAAGCCTTTTAAAATAGATCACCAGATTACACAGTTTTTGATGTGGTAGATACATGGACAAGAATTTGTTTTTCTGATAAGCTCTCAGATGATATGAGGCCTGACAATCTAGAGACCATACTGGAAATATTGCTTTAAGGGTGGAGCACTTTGGGAGTCGAATAAAGATGGGTCATTAAATTTGGGAATAGGTAGCAAAGGAAATCTGTGGCATCACTTGCAGATCTCTTTGGCCTTCCTGAACCTGGAAATTTCCACATGTGCTCTTGGAGATATTAAGAAGTCAGTAGACTAGTCAACCTTAGAGTTTGGATTAAGATGATCTTCCAGGCAATAAATTTGAGAACAGATACTGGAGGCAGGAATTTCAATTGATAGATACTTCTCTGGTGAGGGAGATGGAATATAAGCCATGGATTTTTTTTGACTAAAGGATCTAAGATTTAGCTAAAGTGTTCAAATGTTGTTGTTAGCCTAGGGGTTCTGGTTGGGACTAAAATTTTATACTACTTTTTACTTGTGTTCACCACTTTAGTGGATGGGAAATTATGTGAAAGAAGTTTTGCAACTGAAATTTGAAAACTGAAATTTTTTTCTCTGAACATACTTTGAGTATAGTATACATAAATTTGGGATCTTATAACTTTTATTGACTTGTTAATGATCTACTTCTTTCCCTTAAATTGTAAGCTCTTGGAGAACAAGGACCTTGTTCATCTTGCTCATTCAGGTGAGTAAACAACAGATATTTGATAACTTCTTTGTAAAGGAAGGACCAAAGTGTAGTAGAAATGGCTAACAATGATGTGAAAAACATAAAGAAATAGGACATATCCATTAACTTAGATCCTAATATATTCAAAATTATATAGAAATGTTTATGCTATAAGGTTACCAGTAAAGGTCAGAATTCAACATGCCCCCAATATGCAAAAAGAAACCCCTCTGAGAGAAGCACTATGGATAGTTCAAAGTCTTACTCTAGGAAATGAGTTCATAGGTCATGTCTATTTTTTTCTTTATGCTTTTATGATTTTGCTAACTTCACCTATTCAGTCATACAAGACCTTGGATGAAAAATTCCATGCAAATGATAGCGCATGAATATTGGTCAATGCGCCCCTACTAAAGGAAGATGATTATAAATAAAAGTTCTTGCTTTAAGGGATGTAGTCATGAAAGCTACAATGATGAGATCATACAAAGTGGGAATGCAACTTACAAGGGCCCAGAAAACCACAACTGCTTAGTCAAGCTAAGGCTGCTGATGGGAGGTAAGACAAGTACCAATCCAGTACCAGACCACCAATGGCCTGGGGAGAGATATATATATATTTCCCATGATCTGTTTTCTACATGCTTCTCCAATCTCATCTTATGTATTATATATTCTTTTCCATTTTGTGCATTCATGATGCTCTTTCATGCCTCCTTGTCTTTTATTGTTCCATTTTTTTCACCTGAAAACACTTCTCTTCCTCTACAAGGCCAGTGCCTCCAAAAATTTCCCCAAGAGTCACAGTTTCAGGAAAAAGCTTCTCTATTCTTTCTGCGGATGGGTAGATACCCTCTCGAGTACTATGGCCTGATTTGTCTGCATCCACAATTATCACGTGGAGTGGTCACTCATGAGGACTACGGTTGGAGGGAGTTGATGATCAAGGCATTGCTCAGACTGGGATTCTTCTGTGATTGTTCAGACAGATGCTAACTTCTACTTGAACATAGCCAGGAATTTTAGTGCCCACAAGTTTGTGTTTGCAACTGAGTTGGTGCCAAGCCCATGCTTCTTTTACTGTCACACACTAATGGAAAAGTACTGGGGTGAATTAATTCATAAACGATGTGCTTTCACCTAGTGGAGGCCAGATGGCACCGTACTAATGAAATTTCACAGTCACTCATATTGGGAGGGGTGGGAGAATGAGTCACTGCAGGTGCTGGGCTGCAGAGATGGGTTTCCTATGGCAAAACTATATCCTCTGCCTCATTCATGTATTATTTTAATTTAAATTTTTTGGTTTTGTGGTTTTTCTATTGTTTGTAGATGTGTTTAATATTCTATTTGTATAGGAGCTAAAGGAAATTGTGGTTAGTCTTATGTCTTGATGTTTATCACTATAGCTCAATGAGTTATCTTGTGAGGAGGTTGTGGGAGCTCCTACTGCTTCTGATAAAAGGAAAGTTTTGGAAAGGCAGGCATATTGGCTACGGATACGGTCATGAGTCTAACTGCCTAGGTTCAAATTCCTTCTCTTCCATTAACTCTCTGAGTGACTTTAGGAAAAATATCTTAAGGTTTTGTGTTTATGTGTGTGTTTTTAATAATTTTATTTTTATTTTAGTTGATAAATATTTCTGCACATTTATAGGGATAAAGTAAAAAAATTTGATACATATATACAAGGCATTATCTATCAAATCACGGTTATTAGCATTTCCAATTCCTCAAATGCATATTATTTCTGTGTGGTGGGGACCTCTGGACTCTAAGTCTCAATGTTTTCATTAGAAAATGAGGGAAATAGGTCTGAGGTTGTGGCTCAGTTTTAGAGCACTTGCCTTGCACATGTGAGGCACTGGGTTTGATTCTCAGCACCACATAAAAATAAATAAATAAAATAAAGGTACTGTGTCCATGTACAACTAAAAGAAATTTTTAAAAAGAAAATGAGGGAAATATTGGTATCTACTTTATATGATTGTTATAGGACTATGTGAGATAACTGATGTCATGTGTTCAGGACTGGGAGTCATGCTGATAACAAACAAAATTCACATAAATATTTTTAGGCAACTCCAGAGCAAATGCTATATCTTATTCAGCTCTGTTCCCTGGACAATGTCAAGTGCTTGGAACCTACTGAATGTAAAAAATTTCTTAAGGTAAATTCTTCTGTATCCACCATAGTTTCTTGCAAAGGGGCTTCCTAAGTGAAGATTTCGACTCATCATTGTTTCTAAGTCAGTTCTGACTGAAGCAGAAAACAACTCTGTCTCATAAATTGAGTCTTTGTTAGTAGAAAGAATTTTGAATGTTCCTAATACATAGAAATCATGAATGTCTGAGATGATGATGATGAATATGCAATTAATTTGACTTGATCATTACACATTGTATATGTGTATTGAAATGCTATATTGTGCTTGTAAAATATGTACAAATATGGTGTAAATTAAAAACATAAGTCTTTTTGCAAAGATGGTTTATATGTATTCATATATATGTATGAACACATGTAAAAATATATATACACACATATATATATAGCTTTTGAAAGATGCAACTGGAATATGTATCTCATGACTCCTGAATGCAAAATAGCTTCCAGAATACCCTTTTCTGCTAATCAGATATAGGTCATTTTATTTTAGAAAAAGATTATTTTGTTTTCAAAATTCTTGCCCATAGCCTCTCTTAACCCTATCTTGAGATAATCTCATTCTTTCCTCCACTCCCTTTCTGTTGATGCAATTTATATTTTATAGAATTTTTGCTATAATCCTCAGGCCCCAGTCCTGGATAGATTCTTTTCTATGGTCTTCCAGGACCACTGGCTCCTACCAATGGCAGACACTGCATCCCAGATTGCTTCTACCAAAACCTCTTAAAGGAAGTTTTCCTGACTTTGCTAGTTGAATGTGCATAGTTTGTAGAGGATGGGCATATTCTCATGAGACCCTTTATTATTTCCTGTGCTTTGGTCTATTCAACTATAAGCTACTTATCATATAAATAAAATCTAAAATTTACCAAAACTTATCAAACTTGAAGGTTTTGTGTGGTTCACCCACCAAAACTTCCAGGACATCCATTGGAACCTGATGAGTTGTGTATAAGAGCCACATTCAAGGGGCCTCTCTTGAACCAGCCTCTAATTTCCCCTCCTTTTTTTTTTCACCCGCCACAGTTTCCTTAAGTGAAACAATGACTTGCTCTAAAGTCTTACTGAACAAACTTATCCCAGATACCAGCGGGTAGAGGAATGTCAGAGTTAGGGGCTTGGAAACAGCCATGTTCAGTCAGGGTAAGATGCAAAGACAATTTCTCTGGTGACAGGTTCATTATTAGTGTGAATAATCAATGGGCAAAGACTTGAACAGGCATCTTAAAAAAACAAAAACAGGTGTCTCTAATAAACCCATAGAGAGATGTTCAATGCCATTTATGAAGAAGGAAATGAAAGTCAAAACTATGACAAGCTAGAATGTTATACTTCTACAGTAGGTCCACAACAAAGGTATGAAAATGTGAATATTGGAGAGGATGTGTAGCACTGATGGTGGGCTGAATCTTGGTGCACTTTCTCTGGGAAATAGGTGGGCTTTGTTTCCTAAAGTAAAATGTCTGCACGTGTTCTAACTATTGCATTCCTACTTTTTAGAATGCATGTTAGAGCAATGGTAGCGCATGTACAAAGAAAGACCTATGTGAAGATGTTCATAGAATCCTTGTTCACTGGAGCAAACCTTGGAAATGATCAGGTCTATATCACCTGGAGTTTGGGTGAATTAACTGCTGTATAATCCCACAACAGAACTGGCTTCTACAATTCAAAGAGGCATACTTCAGCAGCAGGTGAAACTCTGGATGAACCCCAGCAAAGTTATACTAAGTGAAAAATTCCCAAGGGCTTTACATGGATATCTGATATACAAAATTTTTTATTTTTATTTTTTGAAAATTTTTTTGGTACTGGGGATTGAACTCAGGGGTACTCGACCACTGAGCCACATCCCCAGCCCTGTTTTGTGTTTTATTTAGAAACAAGGTCTCACTGAGTTGCTTAGTGCCTCGCCATTGCTGAGGCTGGCTTTGAACTCGCAATTCTCCTGTCTCAGCCTCCCCAAGTGCTGAGATAACAGACGTGCGCCACCATGCCCGGCTCTGATATACAAAATTTTATGCAGGGTAAAAGGAACCCTATACACTGTTGGTGGGAATGTGAATCATTGCAGCCACTGTGGCAAACAGTATGAATTTTCCTCAAAAAGCTAAAAATAGATCATATGACACTATATAAAAACTAAAAATAAACCATACCATATGATCCAGCTATAGCATTACTAGATGTATATCTGAAGGATATCAGGTCAACATTCCACAGGAATACCTGCACACCCATGGTTTCTTTTTTGTAGCATTCTTCACAACAGCTAGGTTATGAAATTGACAAAAGTGCTTGTCAGTGGATAAATGGATGAAGAAAATGTGGTATATCTACACAATGGAGTATTATTCAGTCATAAAGAAGAACAAAATTATGTCATTTGCAAAGCAAATAGATGGAACTGGAGATGATCATATTAAGTGAAATAAGTCAGACATAGAAAGATAAGTAATCTATTTTTTCTCTCATACGTGGAATCTAAAGAGCAAAAAAAAAAAAAAAAAAGGATGACTTGAAAGTAGAAGGGGGATTTTTTTAGTGAGCCTTTTCATTGCTCTAACCAAAAGACCTGACAAGAACAATTTTAGAAGAGGAATGTTTATTTGGGGTCACATAATTTCAGAGGTCTCCTTCAATAGCTGGCTGACTCCATTTCTCTGAACCAGAGGCAAGAAGAATATCATAGTAGAAAGTCATGGCAGGGGACTGGAGCCATAGCTCAGTGGCAGAGTGCTCGCCTAGCATGTGTGAGGCACTGGGTTTGATTCTTATCATCACATAAAAAAACAAAACAACACAAAAAAGTAAAAAAAGGGCATGTTGTAAAACAAAAAGGACATGGGAGAGAATGGTAGAGGAAAGCAGCTCAGGACATTGCACCAGGGAATAGACAGACAGCTCCACTCACAAAGCACAGACCCCAAAGGCATGCCTCCAATAACCTACCTCCTCAGCCATACCCTACCAGCCTGCTGTTACCACCCAGTTAATCCCTATCAGAGGATTAATGTGTTGATTGATTAAGGCTTTCATAACCCGATAGTTTTTCCTCTAAATTTGCATTGTCTCACACATGAGCTTTTGGGGGACACCTCATATGTAAACCATAACAGGAGACTATGAGGGAAAGGAAAGTGAGATAGGGGAAGGGGGAACTGGGGAGAACAGGAAAACAGAGTGGATACAATCAAAGTACATTATTTGCATGTATAAAATTATTATAATGAAACTCAATATTTTTGTAATTATGCACAATTTTAAATTCTAATTTTATTTTTTAAAAAATTAAAGAATTTATTTCAGGAGTGGCATACCTAGATCATATGGTATATTTATTCTGTGTGTATTTTTATATATGAATGTTTATGTGTATGAGTGTTAATATATCTGAAAGGCTTGAGACCATAAATGTTTTGGATTTCAAATTATTTCAGCTATCTTGTTGGTGGGATCCAATCTAACAATGAAATCTATTTATCTGCACATACACTTTATACACATAGCCTACAGTAATTTTATATGGTATTTTTAATTTTTTTGTGTATGAAGAAAAATTTTAATAATTCTGTATATGAAACAGTTTCACCATGTGGAATTGTCCACTTGTTGTATCATGTTAAAGCTCCAAAAGTTTCAGATTCTGGACTTTTGATTTTCTGATAAGGAATGTTCAAAGTGTGTGTTTATATGAATATACACATACATAATAAACACACCCATATGTATGTAATATGCATACATTGATATGATATATATGTATATATGATATGATATCTATGATACGATATATATATATATATATATATGACATATATATATATGATATTTGTGGAAGTACATAAGATGATACCAAGGAATATGAAAATGATAAAACTAAAGGGGATAACAGACCTGTGATTTGGCCTCTGTCACCTTGGGTGGGAGGAGGAAAAAAAATGACAGACCTATCATATAGTCAATATAGGTTGCTGTCAAGGTATCAACTCCCAGTTTTTGTTGGGTAGTTGGGTGTACAGGGTTGTGATACAAATTCCAGCAACTACCTGCATCAGCCTGCTTTGCATCCTTACAACAAAACACTTGAGGCAACTAACTTTATAAAGGGAAAATGTTTATATAGCTCACAGTTTTGGAGGTTCAAAATCCAACTGGTATAGTAAAGTTTTGGTGAAGGCTACTCCTTGAATGTGTCACCTTGTTACAGCACAGATGGCAATGGTGAGGAGCATGTATTGGAGCAAAATGCTTACATTTCCAATGGAACAGAGAGAATAAGAGAGAAGAGGGGAATGGGGTCTCATAATACCTTTTGAGGGCATGTCCCTAATGACCTAAACCTCCAATAGGCCCCACTTCCTAATGTTACTTATTACCTCCCAATACTGCCCCACTGGGGACAAAGCTTTTACATAAGGACATTGAGCAACACTTAATTAATATTCAAACCATAGTACTAACTGACTAAACAAGACAAGCTGACCATGTCAAATCAGTGATGAGTGTATGTCAAGAATTAAGGATTATTATCAATCCTTCCCAGGTACCTGAACTCCATAGATAAATAATAGAACAACATATCAAAAATAAAGATAAAATAATAACAAGCCAACAAAAAATAAATTCAATTCTTGTTACTGTGAAAATTAAAGTGGATGATATATGTACCATAGTTTCAGACACCCAGGGTGCAAATATTATTTGGGGAACATATAAAATAAACTTTTCCAAGTCCCTGGCCATCTAGTTAGGTATGTTGAACACAGAAAAAGGGGTTTGGAAATGGGGTATTTGAGGACCAGCAGAGATATCTAGATTCATGTAGGGTGGCATGAGCTTGAGGACAGGATTCCTTGAGTGCAACGGTACAGGTATGGCACGGGCAGGACAGAAACCAGCTTAAGCCTAAGCGATTGCCAAGAAGTGAGTAGGTCAGGCTGGGTATGAGCTGTGATAAAAATGGGGTGGTGATAAACAAGGGGTGGTTATGCCACTTGAGGGCAGAGAGATGGGAACTGGGCAGGTATAAGAGGACATTAGTATATATCACAGAGCACACAGAGAAACGGGAAGCATTGCCCTGGGGGTCCAGGGCTGAGACTCGATCTCCATTCTGTTAGTCACTGCTGTGTGGCCTGCTGTGAATTAATTAACATCTGTGCTCCTTAATTTCCCTTATAAAATGCAAAAAATAAATATGAAATATAATGTGCAATGGATAATATAAATTATATAGTTGTTAAATAATATAAATAACATGAATATAATAATATATGATGTTAAATAATACAAATTCTCTCATGTGGTTGCTGTCAGCATTAGAAGAGTTAACCTCTGCAAAGCACTTACACCACATCTATACTTTTCAGAGGAAGTGATAAATAAATACTGGAAAATTCTATTATTATAATTACTATAAATTGCAATTATTTTACTTAATGACCTTATTTTACTTAATGACCTCTCATCAGGTTTAGATCATGTGGTAATGGGCCTGAGAGAATGTCGAGCCCCAGGACAGGCCCATTGCTGATGTTTCTTGGCATTTCAGGCTCTTTTCTAGGGCATTTACTATGGTTTGGAAGTGCAATGCAATCTTGGTTCCTGGTATTGTGATATGAGAAGAAGCAGAACTTTTAAGAGGAGGTCCTGGGGTGAGGTAGATGTGTAGGTCACTCTTAGAAGTGATTGGTGCTGGTCTTTCCTGCAGTGAGTTAGCTTGAGGTAGCAAGTTGTTATCGAAAGAACACTAGACCCTTTCTGCACTCCGACTTCCTCTCTTCCCATGTGATCTCTAGCTCTCACAAGTGTTCCTACTATGATTCTAGTAGGGCCCTCACCAGGGACCCAATCAATGGGGCTACCCAACCTGGTATTTTTAGCCTCTAAAACTGTGAACTAAATGTAGCTCTTTTCTTTATAAAATACCCAGCTTCTAGCATTTTGCTGTAGCAACATAACATGGACTAACTTAGCATTGCTGTTTAGTAAGAAGTTTGTTGTTATCAAGAGCAAATCTAAGCTCTATTACTAACTTGCTTTGTGATATCTAGCAGTTTACTTAGTTACTATGCATTTTAGTTTCCATCCAAGAAGCAAAACATTGCATCCTTTGAGATTTTCTAGGAAGATTAAATCAGATAATGTAGGCAATCCTTGCTTTTCAAAATTGTTTAGGACAAGAAACATGACTGTGCAGCAAACATACTCTTAATATATGTATTTGAGAAGATTATGATTATTTCATGACATGAACATTTTTTCTAAAATGTCAAAAATTCTTACAGTCAGTTGTAGATGTATAGGAAAATAAAAGAATAGGAAAAATAATATTATTCAATAAATTATGCTTTAAAACATCAGAGACCTTGAGAATTACTGGTTTTTTTTCTTTGTTGAAAGCTTATGAAGAACACTTCAAACAGTTTGCCTTCTTCTCATAATACAACTTATCATGCAGAGTAAGCAGATTTTCTAGGTCTTGGAAAGTAGCCATCCTTCTTTCTAAGTTTGGATCAGTTTCCAACTTTTTGTCCTTTGAGCTTACTATGTTGTGAGATATCTCTGAGAGTTCCTTTATGGGAAGCTCTTTCGCCAGCCTCACATCGTCTAGGACATCAGAATCCTTCTTGTCAACATCCCCTTGGCCACTGATGTTGACGAGACCCCTTCACTGAGCTCCCTTAGCTGTATATTTGGTTCTCTCGAATGGTGGGTGTCCACGATTTTTCTGTCAGCTATTTCTTTTGCAATTCAATTTACATTTGATTTGATTTTACTTTCTAGAATTATTATTTTTCATTTCTGTGCTGTCATTTCATCTTTATTGGCCAATTCCCTTTTTTGATTACCAGTGTTGGTAAATTGTCAGGTGAGTTTTATGTGGGAGACCGGGGAAGCACAACTACATGCTTTTCTGTCTGTTTATTGAGTTTGTCTCTAGACCAAAACAAAACAAAACAAAAAAGACAAAAATAAAAAAAACCCAAAACCTATGTGTAAATTTTCAGTGTCAAGGAGCACTGCAGTCTTAACACAGTGTGGCCTGGCCCCAGATGAAGAGGAGCGCCCCAAACAGGTGTCATGATCAGCTCTGCCTTGCAGCATTCCTCCACTTCCACACTCAGGCATTGGTTCTAATTAGCTTAATGTCTGGCATCTGAACTGTTGACTTATGGACCTGGGGTCCTTAGGGGTGACCCTCCTCTGGTGGCATACAACAGAGTATTCAACTCAGTGAATTGGTACCTCACTGGTTGTTGCATCTCCTCATCCAACACTGCTTGGTTTCATGACTGTTCTCTTCATTGAGGTTTCAAGGGAGATGGCTATGTATTGATTTACTAATTGATTGAGATAGTTGGTTGGTTGATTTAGTCATTCTTTTTGTTTTCAGATGCTTACTATTTATTTCTCTTTATTTGTTCTTTTTAGTTATACATGACAGTAGAATCTATTTTGACATATTTATACAAGCATGGAATATATCTTATTCTAATTAGGATCCCAGTCTTGTGGGTGTACATGATGCTGAGATTCACTGCGGTGTATATGTGTATGTACATATATGTCAGATTCATAGTATTTACTTAATCTAACACTACTCTACTAAGGACCTAATATGAGTTTTGAATAATGTTTGCGTCTGTCATTTGCTAAAACATATTTGGGCAAGTTTTTTTTAACATTTTAATATCTTCAACTAGAAAACAGGACAATTATAGGTCCTTCCCTCAAGAATGCCATGGAGTTGGTGGAGGCCATGAATGGAGAGTGGTGGACACTGTTTCAGGAGGGGAAACAGCGGAGCAGTTCAGTAGCCAATCCTATTTGGAAGGGCATCTGCCTATGGCCCCCTCACATCCCTGTATTCCTCTGTGAGGTATGTTTTAGGATTCTCAGGGTAAATTGTGTCTGGTGGTGCCGACAGCAGAACTGACACATAAACCTTGAAAAGTGACAAAGATGTTTTAAAAATGCATTTGAAGTCATTGCAGGCCATCAATATTTCACCCTGAAAGGGAACTGAAGTGTTTTCTTTCTGTGTTCAGAGAAGGCAAGGGCATTCTTTTTTACCCAACTTGTGTGCCCACGGTCCTCAGCATGGATCTGTCTCTGAGGCAAGACAAGGAAAGCACAAATCATTTGCTCCAATTAAGGCCAACAGTGCAAACTGCTGAGGTGGACCTGAGAGCCTTGAAAGGATCCTTTTAGGAGCTGTAAATCACAGCTGCCCAGCTATTGGCCTCCATCTCTGCAGGAGATCATGATTTGATGTCCATCCTTCTGGAGGGACCAGGTCACACCAACTTGGCTAAAAAAAGAGCCTAAATAATTCCTCCACACACCACCACCACATGCATCATTTCAGAAGTCAGTATGAGTTCGCAGTAGTACCACAATTTGTTGAAGGTATGTCTCATAGACTGCATGTGAAAATGCCCACTCTCCTTAATGGTAGTGACTAACATGCAGATGAGACCATGACCTGGAGCCACACATTTGGTGAAATACTAGGATCCTTTCCTTTGTCTTGAAACCTTCTTTATAGACTATGTTGTCCCCTCTCCCCATCAGTATACAAGAAAAATGTTCTGTCCAGAAAACCTTGGTGTAGAGAAATGGTTAATGTTAGGTGAGATATCACAGGTTCTTCAGAATGTCAGAGCAGGAGAACAGAGGAAATATTGTCAGAGCAGGAGAAGAGAGGAGATATTTAATGTCTTCACTTTAGAGATGGGCAAATTGTGGCTGGAGAGTAGAAGCAAAGACAAAGCTCATCACAGAGCAGCTGGATGTGCTCTATATTATGTCAGAGGCAAAACTAAAGTTTGTATTTAAAACAATACATGGGAAATCTTGTGTTGCCTGCACTTATAGAGGTTTTGTTGCTGTAGGCAAATGCACACTTTGAATCTCTTAGAAAGGATCAATTATGACCAGGCACAGTGGCTCACGTCTGTAATCCCAGCTGCTCAGGAGGCTAAAGCAGAGTATTGAGAGTTCAAAGCCAGCCTTAGCAAAAGTGAGGCACTAAATAACTCACTCAGTGGGACCCTGTCTCTAAATAAAATACAAAATAGGGCTGGGAATGTGGCTCAGGGGCTCAGTGGTCCAGTGCCCCTGAGTTCAATCCCCACCCAGTTCCACGCCCCCCCCAAAAGAAAATAAATAAAAGAAAGGATCAATTATGTGCTATTCCATAAGCAATTTACCTGGGATTTTTTTCCCCAAGAGCCCCCCACCGGAAATACTGGACCAGTGAAATTGTGGGACTGACACTGACTTGCCCTGGTTTTATCTTTAACTGGTTGACCACTGCTTTTCTTTGAAATAATTTAAATCCCATTTGTTGTTTTAGTTTTATGGAGTAATCATAACTAATTTTGAGTTATTTTGATGATAAATCATTTTTTTAAAGTATATGAAAAAGGAACAAAAGCAATTCCACAGAGGAAAGATATTCCTTTCAAATAATGATGCTGGAACAGCTGGACTTCCACATGCTCGAAAATGGATCTAAACATAGACCTTATAACTTTCACAAAAATTAACTCAAAATGGACTATAGACCTAAGCATAAAACAAAGCTATAAAACTATTAGAAGCTATCAGGAGAAAACATAGATGACCTTGGGAAGGTTGGTGACTTTTAAATATAGCAACAAAAACATGATTCACCAAAGGAAAAAAATAGATAATTGGAATTTTATTAACTTTTAAAACTTCTGTTTACTTTTTTTTTTTTTTTTGCTTGTTTGCTTTTTAAGTTACTATGAATCTAACCCAAGGTCTTGGACAGGCTAGGCAAAGAATCCACCACTGAGCTATACTCTCAGGACCTGATAGGCATTGTTAAGAGAGTGAGAAGATAAGCCACAGTCTTGAAGAAATTATTTGTAAAATATATATCTGATGTGTAACTGATGTCCAAAATATCCAAATGACTCTTACCACTCAACAATAAGGAATTAAACAACCCAATTAAAAAAAGAGTTTGCAAAAGATCTGAATGGATACTTTACCAAAGAAATACACACGTAGTAAATAAGAATATAAAAAAAATATTCAACAACAATATATGCCATTAGGGAATCACAGTGAGATACAATTACACAATTAACAGTATAGTTAAAGTCTCAAACTCCACTTATAGTAGCAAATGTGAAGACTATGTGAAGCAGGGACTTTCATTTATTGCTGATAGAAATGCAAAATGGTACAGCCACTCTGGAAGAAAGTTTTGTGGTTTCTTATAAAACTAAACATATTCAACATATCCAGAAACCATGCTTTTTAGTCTTTATCAAAAGTAATTAAAAACTTATGTCTAGACTAAAACTGGGGCATGAATATTTATAACAGTTTTATTCTTAATTGCCAATGTTTTTAAGCCACCAAGATTCAGCAGTAATAAATTGTGGTACATCATTAGGATGGAATATTATTCAGGGCTAAAGAAGAAATGAGTTATAATGATACTGAAAGACATGGAAGCACCCTAAATACATATTGTTAAGTGAAATAAGCAACCTTCAGGGTTATATACTTTTAAGATTAGAGGCTTCTGGGGATTCAGAGGAAAGAGTGACTAGATAGAGCACAGGGAATTTTTAGGACAGTGAGGTATTCTATATGATTCTGCAATGGTGGATACATGTCATTATCCTTTGTCAAAATCTACACAACACAAAAATGAATACTATGAACTTTAGTAAATAATAATGAGTCAATATTAATTCATTAATAATAAGTGTATCTATCAAAAATGCAAGATGTTAATAATAGGTAACACTGGGAGGGTAGGAGGCATATGGGAATACTTTCTACTTTCTGGTCAATTGTTTTGCACACTTATTGTAAAGAACAGTATTGAAATTAAAACACAAATAAAAACAAAAACCATGTGTAGCATACTTAATACATCAGCAGGTGTCCAATAATGTTCCCTGCAAGGAGTGAAGTAACAATCTCCTTCCAGTTTCTGGTCCCAGAGGGAGTTCTCTGTCATGCCTCCTCACCATTTGGATGCCCAGATGCAATTCTACCTCAGAGAATCCAAGAACAATAAGCCCAAAGGAAAGTGAGAAAAGTAAGATCAACATGGAGGAAAAAAATATGGAAGAAATTTGACTTTTCGGTACAAATATTTGCTTGTTGAGTCTCATTTTGCATTGTTGGTTTATAATTTCTCGTTTCTTCTGAGTATACATTCTTGTCTACCATAGGAACTTAGTTGTTAAGCCTTCCAGCAGGAACATTTTCTCTGAACTATGGCTCATTGTAGGACTCCCTCATTTAAACTCATATCACTGGTTTCTGTCTAATAAAAATGGTGTTGCTAAGAGTGACACATTCTGCTTTCATTTGAAATGAACTCTTTTGTCACCTGGCAAAAGAGAAGTTATGGAAGTTATTAAAGACTGTGGGGGTGGTCTCAGCTTCAATATGGCATATTCAATTTATAGTTTAACTGCTCCAATTTCCAAAGACTCCAGAGACAAGACCACAAAAGTATAAAAATGATATTCTATATTCTCAACAATGCTACAGAACAGAAAAGAGCATCATCAGTAGGCTATACATTTTGAGAATTTCTGTAATTTTTGAATCTGTTAGGGGGCTACACAGGATCTTATTGCCAAACCAGGTTTATCCAAATCAGATCTTCAAATGTAAAGTTCTCGGAATAAGTCAGGAGTCTCAGACAAAGCCAAGACCAATATGGCATATGGGGAGTGGTTCTCCAAGTGCTCAGTTCAACATTTAGACATGCACCTCCCTACCACAACAGATGAGGACTCTAGGTGAACTTTGTGGGGAAATCTCGGTTCAGGGCCCACGTTTTTACATTTTTGTCTGTGACTGATTGCCTGTCTGGATTTTTCTTTCATACGCATGTTCCTTCATTACCATGGCCAAACCTGGCCCATCTCCTCTTTTTCAACAATTTTAGATAGCCCCAACCTCTTTGCACACACCTCCCCATCCCACTGCATTCTGCCAGACTCTAGATCTCATCTTCCACAGGCTTGCTAGAAACTCCTAAGCGGAATTCCATGTGATGTATTTAATACCGTCAACAACATTCCAACTGCAAAGATAACAGCAACAAGCTCCATGCTGATCCTTAACTAAATGATCTGAAATGCCACCAGATGACGAAAACAAAATGCAAGCAGGACAATCTAGCTTGGCAGAGGACCCAGTGTACTGTGTACCAAGCATGCTGTTTGCCTCTGGTGGTCTGATTTAATCCAAGTGTCAATTAGAGGTAGCTGCATGAATAGGCTAACAATGTTAGAACAGTGTCCCTGAATGACGGACACTTACTTTTAGCAGTGAGATTAAGATACACAAAGAATTGGACTTTGAGTCTCTGACAAGAAATCAGGGGATAGAAATTCCATGTTGCCACTTTAGGCTATATCCATATGTTATAACGGAGTTGAGACCAATATCTAAATCTTATCTTCACCAGTATATGAAGGCATGTGGCTTGGGAAGATTACCCCACAGACGGTAGAGGGACATACCACATGCCATGCTTTGATGACTTGATTGATAAAATTAAAGTAGCAATATTTACATCATGCAGTTATTTTATTTTATTTTATTTTTATTTTTTTTTTGTATTGGCCAAATTTTCTTTTCTTTTTTTTTTTTTACATTTTTTTTACTTTATTTTTTTTCTCAAAAGTTGCATTTTAATACATGTTATCAAACATAACAGAAAAAAACAAATTTTCAGAAGCTGTACACACTATTCACTGAAAACATTTGTTGAGGCAAATAGAAAAAAAATTGTTACAATCATAATTTTTCTAACTTTGCACAAAATTATAAGCAGATTACATTCTTCATATTA